>CABFVX010000343.1:258181-299910 GCA_902151425.1 Timema shepardi
CCCCCCCCCCCCACAACTTGAAGAGATCCTCCCAGGGGCAAATGGTTACATTGTAATGCTTGTTTCGTAGGTTAAAGCCAAGCATAAATAACCATGCAACCAAAATTGCAGTTGCCTTGAAAGTAAAAAAAAAAAAGTTCTGCGGAAGACTATTTTCGTGTGGCTCGGACTACATATGATGCTTCTGGGCCGTGCCCAAACTTTTTAAACAAGCAATATGCAATAATTTTTTTTCAGTACTCATGGGACCAAACCTCAAAGAAAGTAAAGAGGTAGAAACCAGTGTAGATACACCTACGTTGACTATAAACTATTGTTTCTTCTAAGGCTCAAATTTTCTTCAGTACTTTTCTTTCAGAAACAGTTTCATGGATCTCCCCTCCCCCCCAAAGTGCCTACAGAATGTTTAGTATGTGATCTGCTCCTTTTAACTTTCCCCAACAGACATAAAAATCAAGCTTAAGCTCCCCCTAGCACACAGTTTCCTTGCATCAACTACTAAGCTTCGTTTAAAAAAATAAATAATTTTTAACAAGTTCGGTGTTTTCTCCCAGGAGGGAAATAGCTCCAATGTTGTGCTCGTAGCTTTGTTAAGCACGTTTTTTTCTTCTTTGTTTTTAAAGAATCCCTCGTTCCCTTTCCTACGAACTACCCAACTTGCCGACAAAATAGTAACGACACAGAAAAAAACACAATAAATAAATAAACCAAGAGTTCAAACTTCTCGAGACTAGACTTTCATCAAGAGATCTTTTAGCTTTATTTTATTTGCTCCTCTCCCTCCATTTTCTCCCCTCCATTATATAGCTGTTCACCCCCCCACCCCATTTTAACCGTTTTAAAATTAGACGGGCGCTGTGTAGCGAGTTCTTTGTCACTAAGTCATTAGAGAAAAGTGGTTTAACCCTCGCACAATATTTTTATAAGAGTGTAATAGGAAACTTTTTTATGTATATTTTTGATGAGAATGTAATTAAATAAGTTAATTAGATAAGAAAAAAGAATCTTGTATCAAGTGTTGGGTTACAAGTTTAGTTGTCATGAGATATTTACACCATCATCATACTCATTTAAAGCATACAGAAGGGAATATTTTTATTTTATTTTATAAATTGTAAATATTTATTATATAGGGTGGCCCACGGAAAAGTAGCCCACCTCCTATATCCAGCATCGCACCTCACTCTGAATTGGAGGAGATCAATCCCTCTCCTCCCATATTGTGACATGAGGAATAAGCAAGTGAACTGTTTGTTTAAATCTTTATTGACTCATTGTTCAGGTCACAATATAGGTGGAAGGGGATTGACCTCCTGCAATTCAGAGTGAAACTCCTGCTGGATATAGGAGGAGGGTTTCTTTTCCGTGGGCCACCCTGTATTAAGGGTGTTTGCCTTTATAACTGGTCATTAAAATATTTAGTTTAATTTTCTCCACATGGTGACGTCAACAGTTTTTGAATATCTGTCAAGGGTGTTCTGGAATTTAATTACAACTTTTTCTCTCCATTTAAAAAGCTTTTCAGCAAATGCCATTATACTCATGACATATTTTCGTTTAATATCACCATGTGAAGAAAAATATAAGTATGTTTCTATTGAAGCAATGTTTCTATATATTTTGACCAAAGTTTTGCTATTAAAACTGCAAAAAAACACTGTCTCTTACTAGTCGCTAGATGCTAAGATTTTATTCCCACATTATTCTCTGTATTAATTTATTGACAAAACTCGTACATATTTCCAGCTTATTAAAATAATGAGTTTTATAAAGTTACCTGCAGTAAGCATTTATTTTCCCACTTCCCATTTGAGTATTCTAATGAACAAACTCTCAGTTTCAAGTATTTCATAAACTATTCAAAGCGTTTAATTAATTTTTAAAAATGTATATTTTATTAGTTGCTGAAAACAGTATATGTTTTCATTTAAGTCAAAATTTACTAGATGCCCAGGAGATCGCAATATATATATCTATAGCTATACATGCTAGATATACCGTTTTTAAAGCAAACTGGACTTCACAGCTTGCTACCGGTTTAAATAGTAGTGTTGTATACTAGAGTTTCGGAAATTCGAGATTCTAAGATCTTTAAAGTGTATTCTTCAACTTTTAATAAAAACTAACGAGGTAGACAAGAAACTATGCCTACAACTCAAAAAACAACTACTCTGATCTTAATCAATCCTCACTAACCTTTTCCACAATTCCCTACCCTCGTATACTTCCTTCGCTTCAACAACATCCATACATAGAGTCATAAGTATTCTTTTATTCTTAAAACTCTAAATGTTGCTCTTTTTCACACATTAGTCTACAACATTTAGCCACGTCTTACATGGCCTAACCTTTACTTTTGATCCACAAACTCTACCTTCATATATTTGCTTCATCCCTCGATCCACACTCATCCTCTCAACAAGCCCAAACCAACTTAACACGCTTCTTTCACATTTAACTAATGGATTCCCTTTCAAACCGCACTCCTTCAGCACCCATTCATTACTCTATTGGTCCATAAGAGTTTTTCCACAACTTTTAATATATAATGGTCGGTGACCTGGTGGTCTAGGGGTAAGGTGTCAGACTTCTGTGCTGGTCGGCCGGGGTTCAATCCTCGGTCCCGGCACAGATTTATCTGATTACCAAACCCTTCCTTCACCTCTGACAAGACATCTTGTGAATGTGGGGAATGCCAGGCCTCCACCGTGGTTCGGATTCCACGTTAAACTGTAGGTCCTCCATTTCATCTCACAATCACCCTACCATTACACATTAGCGTAAGTGCGTATAAACCGNGTTCGGATTTCACGTTAAACTGTAGGTCCTCCATTTCATCTCACAATCACCCTACCATTACACATTAGCGTAAGTGCGTATAACCCCAACGGGCAGTAAGACGCGGTGTTAATAATAATAATAATAATATATAATGTAATATTGATAATAAGAGATAATAGGTTCAACATGTATCCAAGTTGATCTTATCTGATTACCAACTTAGTTCCACATTAGTTGCTACTATAGGATTCTCACTCACTCGACCTATATCAGCACATAGATTAACTCAACTTTCGTCGACTTATCGTCGGATTAGAGTGACTAAAGGGTGAGGTCTCCTAGCAAAAACCAAACTGAAATTTCTCACAAGTTTCTCGATTAGGGTGTCTCCAGTTTGTAGTTTCCAATTAATGGCCGTAGCTTCTCTACCAAGTGTTCTACGAGCTAGACAAGGGAAATTTACGTCACTCACACAAGTGTCCATACTCGTTTCCAAAGTATTTGTTAGAGCTCTTTACTCGATAAACTTTATCTCTTTCTACGGTTGAGCGGTTGAGCTCAGCAACACTAATCAATACTGTGTATGATATTATAGAGATTACCAATACCCTGAATAATATTATAGGGATATTACCAATACCGTCAGGATATTATAGAGCTATTACCAATACTACACATGAGATTATAGAGCTATTACTAATACTACGCAGGATATTATAGAGGTATTACCAATACTACGCAGAATATACCTTGCAGAATATTATAGGGATATTACCAATACCGTCAGGATATTATATAGCTATTACCAATACTGTGTAAAATATTATAGAGGTATTCAATTGATTCAGTAATATAAACACCAGCACACCTTACGGGAGATATCGCGCTGAGATAACTTGTCAATGTACAACGTTCCTATGTTCATCCTAGGTCTACCGTTTTCACATTAGATATTTCTACGATATATTGACAGCCTAACAATAACTGTAACATTAGGTTAATCAACAACCAGACTATATGCCATTAAATTTCCACGCCTAGGACCCTTTACTCAGAAATCAACCTGATTAGTACAATTTTTTTTAATCAAGAATTAATCTGGAATTTTATGTTAATTTTGGAGTTTATAGTACCGATTTCACTGCCTAGCCGAATATTACAACATCCAGACCTTCGCATGTACAGTAGCCCCATGGCTTCTTTGGTACTGACTGACAGCTAAAAGCTTTGGGAAGCTACCAGACCAAATTATGTATCCTTACGCCGAACCATATGATCTGAAAAAACATGTATTTAGCAGCTGTCGCTTCTGAAGGTCAAAATTTAGGTATTATACCTAAATGTTGACTGTCAGAAGTCAGCTGTGAGCTGTCAGTCAGCACCAAAGAAGCTATGAGGCTACTGTAGGTTCAAAGATATCACGCGCCATCAGTACGTTCAGTGAAGATTATCCAGTGTTTGTGGAGCGTATTACTACCCTGTCCACTCGTGTAGATGGGGGAAGTGCGAGATAGTTTGTTGAAATGCAAACACTGCTCTACTAAAAACACCAAACACCGTCATTTATCCATCCACACCCGTGTCTGCTTTTACAGATCGTGAAATGTTTATATTAATGCTTATTGTTTGACGTGAAACAATTTTTTTTTATAAACGTTGAAATATTGCGTTGGAAGTTGGGTTTGTGTGTTAGCCTGTTTATAACAATATATTCTGTTTCGTCGTGTAATCACTAGAAATGAATATTAATGTATTTTTCATATTTATATTTTGAAAGGGATATTTTTTAATGTTTCAATAGCCAACGAAATGGGTGTTATTTTATCGACGCTTTTTTGTCCGGGGAGCTAATAATTTACCATCGGTATTTTGTTTGCCCGTTAGAAATGTTATATAGCCGTATATAAAAAACATAGCTTACATAATATTTACAAAACCTTAACTTATGATAGCTAAACTGAATCATAGAACATTTTGAATACAATACCTTCACCGGTTGGCAGGGAATGAACGTCAGGTGGTTTGGTTTGCCAGTGACAGGAAGGTTGGGGATAGAATCCCGAACTAGTATAGTGGATGTTTTTTTCCCTAAGTGGTTTTCTACTCTTCTTATACGTAAATTCGGGCATTAAAATACCCGCTTCTCTGGTTACATAATTTTAAGGTGTCACTCTCTCATTATAAATGACTGCTGATGACGGGGAGACCTGGGTTCGAATTCCAGTTTGGTGTACTGAGGGTGGGTTTTTTTTCTCTAAATTCAACTTTCCTCATTCATTTTTAACTAACTAGCGTAATTAGTGCATATGCGTATTAGTTGAACAGGTTAAAGACGTGGTTGTAAAAATTAAAAAATAACCAACATTTTTTTTGTAAAGTGCTTAAAATATAAAACTAAGACTAGATTTTTTCTTTTCGTGATAGTTTTTCAAAAACCATTAATGATTTAATGAATTTAATATATTTTGTCGTTTTCGAACGTTGTATTTCTAAAAACTATTAAGTATAGAGTTTTAGTATAGCGGCTCTGGTCTAGAAAACTGAGATAAATGGCTTGAGGGTTCGTTGTGCTGACCATATGACACACTCTATCCACAAATGTTGGCACTATCTTTGTAAACATATGGTGCCCGTTCTGTCGGTATAGCTGGCTTGTGGGCAGCTCCATTTGTTGGTACTATTACCGACATATTATCATTATTATTATTATTATTATTATTATTATTAGCACCGCATCTTACTACCCGTTAGGGTTATACGCACTTACACTAATGTGTAATGGTAGGGTGATTGTGAGATGAAATGGAGGACCTACAGTTTAACGTGGAATCCGAACCACGGTGGAGGCCTGGCATTCCCCACATTCACAAGATGTCTTGTCAGAGGTAAAGGAAGGGTTTGTTAATCAGATAAATCTATGCCGGGACCGAGGATTGAACCCTGGACTCTCAGCACAGAAGTCCGACACCTTACCCCTAGACCACATATTACAATTACGTGATAATTGAACATTTGATAATAAGTGTTCACGTTTATGAGTAATATTAATAATAAATTCAATTTCCTATTTTCAGAAATTTCACGTAAAATATTAGTCTAATGTAAAATAAAACGCCAAATAAAATATGTTTGGTTAAGTGGACACAATAATTATTAAAGGAAACTTTATTAATATTTAATGTGTACTACACTAAAACTTGAACCGTAAAGCTCACACAAAATGAGTAACCATAATGTTCTTGGTAAAATGTAGCCCTCTAGCAATCTCAAGAAAATAATGCGATTACTTAGAAATACTTGGGTGTAATTATTTGTGCAACCGTCTGTTAATTCTGTAATAAAAGTCTTAATAAGAAACGGCTTACCTTTCCTTATATTGTGGGGCAAATTTAATTTACTTGGCCGAATTTTTTCTTTTATACGGCTTATTACATTTAAAAATTAATATTTTAATCACTATACAAATTTCGACAATTTTCATTAGATTAATTAAATTTCAAAAAATGTGTTATTTTAGAAAATAAGGTATTAAAACTTATTTCGTAAATAATTTCTATATGGGCTTTTAAATAATTTTATTTGCAATAAAGTTTGAGTTAAGTATGTCCTTTGCCAAAGAATATTAAATCGATCAATTTAAAGTCATTAATAGAGTAATTGATACATTAAGCGGACTCCAGGGTAAAATATTAATTATGACGTATCCTGATATAATTTGAGTATTTAACATGGAATTTCTTAAATTCATCTTCTAGTGAAATTATTATATTATCGTATTGATAAATCTTGGATGATATAAACTAGTGTTAACTTTACCAAATACAATTTTAACCACTCGTAACAGTATTTTCCCTTAGCTAAGTGGTTAGGATAGTCAACCACAATTCTAATGAAACCAGATTCGAGTCTATACGAAGATGTTTAATTTTTGTCTAAGGATGCATCGTGTTTTTCAATTTCAAGCCTTTTTTTTATCAGCATGGCTTACTACCTGTTCAGGCCATACGCATATATGATAATTTTTCTAACGGGGTAGGGATGAGAAAGGTAGCACTTTAATAATAATATACACGCTTTTTTTTTATAGAAGGGGGGTGGTAAAACTAGTTAGGAAAAACCACTTTTAGTAGAATCAGGGTTACCTGGTGGTCTAGGGGTAAGGTGTCGGACTTCTGTTCTGGGGGGTCCGGGGTTCAATCCTCGGTCCCGGCATAGATTTATCTGATTACCAAACCCTTCCTTCCCCTCTGACAAGACGTGTATTAATCACAACTTGTGAATGTGGGGAATGGCAGGCCTCCACCGTGGTTCGGATTCCACGTTAAACTGTAGGTCCTCCATTTCATCTCACAATCACCCTACCATTACACATTAGCGTAAGTGCGTACAACCCGAACGGGTAGTAAGACGCGGTGCTAATAATAATAATAATAATAGTAGTAGTAGTAGATCCGGCCACGATTCGAACCTCGATATCCTCGTACTCTAGCAGGCCAGTCTACCACTCTTTGACACCTTAGAGTTAGAGCATTCAGCCACTGAAGCTGGCTAGGTACAATCAATAGATGTGTCCTAATAGGCGTGGTACCTGCTTCGGTGGCCATGTGGTGTAACGCGATACTCTCGTGTTGGACTAGACTGCCGATGACCAGAACATCGAGGCTTGAATCTGTGTTGATGTGCTGATTTTTTTTGAAAAAGGGTTTTTCCATTCGCCCATCATGCAATTGTGTGTACACTTCTTACCTATATAACCTTCCTAATCTCTAAAACCACTGGCGCAATTAGTACATAAGTCTATAACCCGAATGGGTAGTATGACGCATTGCTAAAAAAAACCTGTGTGGTGTCTTTAATTAAGTAAGTAAAGAGAAGAGGAAGAGATCGTATTTGAGAGGAAAACGGTGCGTTTAAAAAAAATCTGAGAGTTTGAATTAAATGTTTTAGAGACCACTATTTCAGGAATCGAAGCTTCCAGACTGTTAAATGTGAACTCTTTACATGCAAGTCAGGTAGCCGGTAAATGAATCCAAGTCTAGTAAAGAGAGTGGACCAAGTGTGGCTCAATTAGTCGATGGAATGTTTAATAAAACTGCGGTTTAACAGTTTACAACTGACATGTTAATATTTTACAGATTATAAATAGAGTTTTTTTTAAAGAAAACAGTTCGATTTAAACATTTTATCGCACTTGTAGAAAATATTTACAAGTCATCTGTTTCATTTACAAGTGAACTGTTATTACATTTAGTCTACTCCTCATTCTTGCATCAACCAGAACTACACAAACAATCTTAAATTAATTTTATTACATATTCACTAAAACAAATGATCATTTATTTAATAAAAAGGAACATAAATACATTTTCTTCTGATATTTTTACACTAAAGCTAAGAAATAAAATAAAATAAAATAAACTATTTTGGTAAATTATATGAAATTTTTTAGGCTAAATATGTTTAATTTTTTGACTGGCAAACCCAATGTGAAGAGACCATTGAGAATACCAAGACGCAGATGGGAGGATAACATTAGAATGGGCCTTGAAGAGATAGGGTGTAATGAGTTGGACTGGATAGAACTATTTCAAGATAAGGATAGATTGCGTATTTTTGTAAGTGTGGCAATGAACTTTTGACTTCCTAATTCTATAGGGTTATTAAGTATCACCTACTAGATTAGATATGTAAAAATTACCCATTAAATTTGGGCTTGTAATATATTTCACCTATGTGCTGAGACTTGTAGAAAGTTCTCCTGGATTAACAAGTATGCATAATTGTATGCCACAAGTACAGTAGCTTAACTAAGTCAACTTAGGCCTATCCACTTATTTGTTAAATTTAATTTGTAGTTACAAGAACTTACTTGTAGTTTTATTAACCATAATTTTCGAATGTTTTACAAGTTACACGTGAATTATTTTGCAAATTGTAGACTTTAAGCTTTATAACACAGCTCCAGGTTTGGATCAGCGAGTCCAGGGATGGGCCAGCGAGTCAGGTATGAGTAAACGGGTGGACCAGCGGGTCCAGGTGTTGACCAGTGAGTCAGGTATGAATAAAAGGATGGACCAGTGAGTCCAGGTGTGGACCAGTGAGTCAGTTATGAGTACATGGGTGGACCAGCGAGTCCGGTATGAGTACAAGGGTGGACTAGCGGGTCCACGTGTTGACCAGTAAGTCAGTTATGAATAAAAGGATGGACCAGTGAGTCCAGGTGTGGACCAGTGAGTCAGGTATGAATAGAATAGTCGACCAGTGATTCCAGGCGCGGCTCAGCGAGTTTATTTCTGATAGAGTGAGTCCCAGTGTGAATAATGTTATTTGAATTTGGGTGTATTTGGCGTGTAGTTTGTTGGGGGCTAGCGTGCCCGGGGACCAGTGTTAGAGCTGTGTGAGTCATCAGGATTTCGTAGATGATGAATAATTATGACCTGTGTTGGAAATGACCATTATTATTAATGACTTATGTATATGATTGATGAGATATTTTGTGTGTTTACTCATGAAGTTTATTTAATGTTGTTTTTGATTTTTTATTAATTTACATAGTGTATTTTTATTTTTTTTAAATAGCACATTGACTGTTATTTTAGCACCGCGTTTTACTACCCATTCAGATTTTACGCCTATGTACTAATTACACTTTTTGGTTATGGATTAGGAAGGTTTAATTTAGAGAAACTGCACACACATTTGCGTGGAAGGAGATGGTAAAACGGTTTATGCAAAAATTGCCCTCAATGCACCCCACTCCCAGTCTAGTTCAACACGTGACTAGCGCTTTAGACAACGCGGCCACCAAAGCGGGTCTATTGACTGTTGATTTGTACCAAATTCACTTGAGGCAGGTCCATCTATTTATTTATTTTTCAAAAATCACAACTTCTAATATATTGAAGGGCGTTTCCATTCGTGTTTAACCAATAATGTGTCCCCTAAATCCTAAAAAAAAAAGCTCATGGTTCACGTGATGAGGTTTGAACGGCCGTGTTAAAATAAAATAAGGGCGATTCGATAGTGGACGGTACTCTTGGTTCATCTAATATAGTTTCTCAATTTCATGCAGACTCGACAATTCTTTTTTTCTTTAAAAAAAAAATCTTGTATATTTTCGTTCCTTGACGTAGAAGACAATCCCTTTCCTTTGTAATATCTACCTACACGATCGGAACGGAATTTGGGTTTTTTTTGTTGCTTGTAAGGAGACAAGAGGAGTAAAGGATAGAGAAATCTCAAGACGAAACTTGTTTCAGAGGAAATAGGCGTAGTAAGGGGGTGGATATAAAAACAAAAAGCATTTAAATAAAAAACCCGCTTCTTAGAATTGGTACCCTTCTTCAGTGAACATCGCTTCGGTATCGATCGTTTCCCGAAGAGCGGTGAGGGGGGACACTAAAAAAAATTACATTTATCTAAACAAAAGTTTCATGTCGGATTGTTTGAGATTGCGTATAAAAGCTCATTTGATTAATACCTTTATACACACACAGATAAAACACGATAGTAGAGACCTTTCAGAAAACATCCATAGCCTTGTTTATGGTCTCAAATTCCGTACAATTTAACTATATTATTAATAATAATAATTGAGGTATCCGACACCCTAGCTCATCCGGTTCGAATCCAGGCATGGCCGAAAAATGCATCATTGATGGAATATGGGTTTATCCTTTCACATTGATAAATTAGCGGTCGAGGACTGGATGTTGTGTCTGTCCTAGTGTTAAGTTAGATTATAAGGCATATGAAGCTACGACAGGCCTAGCAAGCCGGTAGTGGAAAATATATGGCCTGAATAAAATACTAAACCTGGCTACACGCTGGGAACAGAAATTGATGTATCTATTATAGTATAATTATGATTTGAGATAGGTGCAGTATTTAAGTAAGTAAAACCCGTCTCGGTGCTGTAGCTGGCTAACGTGCTATTCGTGTTGAGCTGCTCGACTGCTGAGGACGGGGAGATCGAGGTTCGAATCTCGGTCGGGTGAACTGGGGGTGGTTTTTCCTAAAATGGTTTTCCACTCTCCCTCCGCGCAAATGCGGGTTCATTTCCTCTAATTCAACCTTCCAAATTCCTAATCCACTAGCGTAGTTAGTACTTAAAGCGTATAACCCGAACGGGTAGTAAGACGCGGTGCTAAATAATAATAATAATAAAACTAAGTAAACTGTCTGAACTGACTGATTTTATCAAACATAACTTGTAAACTTAATCAAAATAACAGACACAACACCTAGTTTCCAACCGTTAATTTATCACTGTGAAATCTAACACCTTAGCTTAGTAGGAAGCGTGCCTATTTAATGAGATAAAGGTCCCGGGTTTGTTTCCCGGAGAAGCTGAAAAAGTATTATTGGTGGAATGTGGGTTCAACCCTTTCAAAGTGATGGGATAAAAGGCCGGAGAGCGTATTGTCGTGTCTGTCCTAGATTTAAGTTAGTTTATAAGTCGTGTGCTGATATAATCAGTCGGATTAAAATGTGCACGTTTAATATCTCAAATAAATAAAAGAAATGAAAAATCTCTTTGAAAGGAGAAAAACCACATTTCACCAACTAAAAGTTTTTAGGGACATGCAGAGAATCGAAGCCGGGACACGCGGACACGCAGGCACGCAGGCACGCTACCGAATAAGATAAAGGTGTCGTTTTGACCAGCGTGTCTTACTATCTGTTCAGCTTATATGCATATGTAGGTCTACTAATTACGTTAGTGAGGAGAAAGGTTGGATTTCGAGGAAGAGTACACACATTTACATGAAGGATGAGTGTAATAAACAATTTATTAAAAAAAAACTCTGTACACATAACTGGAATCAAACCCTGATTTACCTACCTTTGACGTTCTAGTCTAACACGAGAGTGACGCCTTAGACCATGTGGCCACTGAAGCGTGTGTGTCGAAATAGTGGGTTTATTATTTCACCGATATTAATACAATTAAAACTGACATTTGCGGATTCCACTACGTTACGTATTATTTATGAAAGGGGTTATAGCAGGGTTTTTTTTTAGTTTTTTAACCTTTCTTGCAATAGAATGTTTTTGGAAAACTTAGCACCCGATAGGAACCAATAAAGTTATGTAATGACCCTCTACCTTTGTATAAAATGTATCGGTATTGTTCGATAAACTATTCTCTACTTAATTCACCGGTTTGTTGTGTGATTGAATATCTCATCTCGTGGGTAGGGGTGTTTGGAGGCGGACGCGCCGGACAATTTGATGTCGTTGGGAGGGGATTCATTCAACCCCGGCCTGTTTATGCGGAATTATTCAAATTGTTCGGGAGTGGGATGTAATCACTGGAAGAACAATCAGGGTTATTTATTGGTAATCGGATCATGCGAGCTTGTGTTCTGCTTATATTCCGTTAGCAGAGGGTTAAAACTCGTCGAGCTGACGTATATAACATGACAGCTCTCCAGTAACCCATGCGTAATTTATGATTAACTTTTATAAATCTTCTAATTTTATATTAATTCATTAATTTTCTTAACGTATGATAATAATATTAACAGCATTTTAAAGCAAAGAGATATATCAGTTTCAGTTTACAGACGGTGACCTGTTGGTCTAGGGGTAGGATGTAACGTGTCAAGACTTCTGTTCTTGAGGGTCCGGGCTTCAATCCTCAGTCCCGGCACAGAGTTACTTGTTTGCCAAACCCTTCCTTCACCTCTGACAAGACATCTTGTGAATATGTGGTATGCCAGGCCTCCACCGTGGTTCGGATCCCACGTTAAACTGTAGGTCTTCCATTTCATCTCACAATCACCCTACCATTACACATTAGCGTAAGTGCGTATAACCCGAATGGGTAGTAAGACGTGGTGCTAATAATAATAATAATAATAATAATAATAATAATAGTTTACAGATGAATGTTTGGGAACAATACACTTTTTCAGTGGTAATTTTTGACAAAGATCATGGTAATTTCTGTCCACTGGACTTAAGTTAGTTTATTTTTAATGTAAAGTGTACAGTTTTACACTTAACGAAGAAAATTTAAATTAATTTAAGAATAACACACTTCACTGATCTAAGGTTTTACTTTCTTGTTAGACTGGGCTGTTAATGACGGGGAGATTGGGGTTCAAATACTGCTCGGGTCTATTGAGGGTGGTTTTGCCTGAATGGCTACCCACTTTTTCAGGCAAATGTGGGTATATTATCTCTTAAATGCTTCTTTTCTCATTCCTACCCCATCTGAGTATCATATGTGCATATAACCTGAATATTCATGGTGGGAAAGTGGAAAAACATTAAAAAAAAGTACCTGACTAAGATTCGAACCTCAATCTCCCCTTAATCGTCAGTCTAATCTACTTGTGAGAGTAGCGCGTTAGATGATTATTATTATTATTATTATTATTATTATTATTATTAGCACCGCGTCTTACTACCCGTTCGGGCTATACGCACTTACGCTAATGTGCAATGGTAGGATGATTGTGAGATGAAATGGAGGACCTACAGTTTAACGTGGAATCTGAACCACGGTGGAGACCTGGCATTCCTCACATTCACAAGAGTGCGTTAGACCACGCGGCCACCGAAGCGAGTTTCGATTTAATTGATATATCAGAATAAGAAGTTATAGATATTAACTTAAACGACTAAATTTAATATTACTATAGTTATATCATCGTACCCACATCGGTGATCGCATGGTCTAATGCGTCACTCTCATGTTGTCATGGATTGCTGGCGAGGCAAATATTTCTGTTTGAATTCCGATCGGGTGTACTGAGGTGAAATTTCCTAAATGGTTTCCCATGCGGAAGCATTCCTTATATATTCCTCCCTTCCTCATTTCTACTTCCTTGGCATATTTTTAACACCTTACCCTACTACCAGTAAATTTACTAACCAGGATAATATGTTAGGTATGGGTAAGGTGGAATTAAGAGGGAATATGCAGGTGACCTGGTGGTCTAGGGGTAAGGTGTCGGACTTCTGTGATGGGGGTCCGGGTTCAATCCTCGGTCCCGGCACAGGTTTATCTGCTTGCCAAACCCTTCCTTCACCTCTGACAAGACGTGTATTAATCACAACTTGGGAATGTGTGGAATGGCAGGCCTCCACCGTGGTTCGGATTCCACGTTAAGCTGTAGGTCCTCCATTTCATCTCACAATCAGCCCTACCATTACACATTAGCGTAAGTGCGTATAACCTGAACGGGTATTAAGACACGGTGATAATATAATAATAATAATAATAATAATAATAATAAAGAAGAGGAAATATATCCGAATTTGCATGGAGAGGGTGGAAAACCATTTAGTAAAAACCACCCTAAATACGCGTGACCAAGATTTGAACCCTTTTCACCTCGGCATTGGAAGTCCAGTCTTTTGTGATAATACTTTTGAGCATGCATCCTACTAAGTGGGTATTAGCATAATTAATGAAGGCGTGTAACCCAATAGAATACTAAAAAGGGGTATAAAATAAGTGAATCCTTTTCTCATATTGATCGCTTGATCCCAAAATGAATACGTCTCCCCAAAATTCTGAAAAACACTGCTCTATTGGTTCTACTCGAAGCTAATACATCATCCTCATCGATCGTGTGGGCGGATGGATTTGGCCAAATGAAGACGCTCCTAGTCGAAAACATGATGAGCTAATGTTTACTACCCTCAAACTGGCGGTGATTCTGTTGAACCACGTGACAGCTTGAGTGGCTTTGCAACAGTCATTAGTCCGTTTACTTAGGATTCTCTTTCCCGAGTTTAATGAGAGTTCTTTAAAAAGGGGGGGGGGGGATGGGGAGGATCTTAATGGATTGTTTTTCAAGACTCTTCCTAAATGAACCCTTTTGGTAAATAAGACTGTATTTAATTACTCTTGTGTTCTGTTTTCCCATAAATCATTGTATACTTCCTTAATAAGAGGTTTACTGGATAGGAAAAAAGTAATACTTTAGTTTAGAATATTAATACAGGTCTATAAAATACCTGTCGGATTTTAAGCAAAATAACTAAACTGACTTACTTTATAATTTTGTTATTTTTGAAGAATGGTTAAAGGATTCAATTTGTGTGTGTGTGTGTGTGTGTGTGTGTGTGTAGATTCTTGATTCGGTGGCAATTCCAGATATAAGCTTTGTGGGGAAGAAAGAGACAGCGGGCCTCTTGGCTAAGTGATGAATTATTGATACTATTATTTCTGTAAAATTTTCCCATTTGGAATTTTAAACAGAGGCGTTTTTTTTAAGTGTACAGTGGTATACCTTTTGAAAATCAAGTATAGAGCTGGTTTTTGAATGTAACCTGCGAATTCAGTACATTTTAAGCTCTCTAGACCTACTTCACACAAACATATCTAGTTAAACTGCCTCGGTAGCGTAGTTAGTTAACGCGCTAGTCTTGTGTTGAGCTAGACTGCCGAGGACGGGGAGATCGAGGTTCGAATCTCACTCGGTTGAACTAGGGGTAGGGGGTAGTTTTTTCCTAAATGGTTTTCTACTCTCGCTCAACGCAATTGCGGACTCACTTATTCTATATTCGACCTTCCCAACTCCTGATCCATTAGTGTAATTAGTAGTTAAGCTTATAAACGGGATGAGTAGTAGGACGCTGTGCTAAGTACAACATATCTATACAAGAGTGTAACCAACATTTTGGGTCCACTTACACGGTGGACAGAACACAAACTTTTTAAAAAAAAAAGTCAATATAAACATTTGCCCCATTTTACCTTATTTCCGCGTCATATTTATGTTTGTACCTCGGTAATGTGGGGCTGCTTAACATTATAGAAAGTGACCATCTTCGGACTGAATACAAACCAGTAGTTGTAGTGTCGTAGAATGCATTATTTCAAAAATACATTGCCTTGCCAAGCTTGCATTTATGTGGAAGCTGACCATTTTTGCATTTCTTATAATGTTAAGCAGGTCCACGTTACTGGAATACAAACATAATCATAACTCAGATACAAGGTAAAATGGGACACATGTTTATCTAAGGCTTTTTTTCCCCATCGTTATTGTATTTCCTATTCACCACTGACGTGGGGTACCGAATGTTATGGTACACTCTGTATATTTACTTTATAAAAATATCTTTGCAAGTTTTTATAGAGTGCTCATACTTTATAACCTCCCCCCACTAACCCTGGTACACCCGATATCACCTCTGAGGTATCTTCCGGTATTATGGAGAAAATCTTTATCGGTTAGTGATTTTTTAGTTGGGGGTTCCAGGTTAGATTCCAGGCTGTTACCTTGGATGTTTTTCCCTTGAGGGGAATTATTCTAATGCTCTCCAGGGGTTGGTAAATTAGGTTTAAATTATGCTTAAGACTCACACTGGTCCACACCTCCATATTCACTATAATCACATATTCCCATAGCTGGTACGAAGTGCAGACAACCCCCTGTGGTGTACCCTGGGTAATGTTCTGTGCCACCAGAACAACTAATAGTCTAATTACAAGTGACAAAAATGAATGCCATGTCCCTCCCGGTCAGTAATACCATACGATAAAAAAAAACACCAGCGGATTATTCAGGCCACCCTTGGGAAGTATTTTATTTAATGTTGCCCCCCCCCCTCCCCCTTTTCCTTGTACTCTTATCTTGAGCCGAGATGCCACAATAAACTTTCTGATGCTATTTTGTTCAGGAATAACTTGCACAGTTGACGGAATAAAAGGGGTGGGGGGGTGAGTTTGAGGAATGTGAAGGATTAGGACCCCCAGGGTGTTGGGAGGGGGAGGTAGTGGGACCGTGAAATGAAGTTTCCGTTTCATCTCCGGCGACAAAAGCTGAAATCTCTGCTTTCTCCGCCACTCGACTGAACTCATTGCAACAAGGGGATAAGTCGCAACAATTAGCCTCAAGAGAAATGATTATTAATTGATTTGTGATTACGTTTATCTACATTAAAATTATAATTTATAATATGTTGAACACAATTTATATTATAGTAAAAAAATATATTAATTTAACAGTAGGTCTTACTACCCATCCAGACTACACTGATATATACTAATTACGCTATGATGTTGGGTAAGAGGGAGGTTGAATTTAAAGGAGATTTACACGTATTTGCTTGGATGAGAGTGGAAAAAACATTTAGAATAAAACACCGTCAGTACACGCGACCAGGGTTAGAACCCCGATCATCGACACTGTAGTGTCAAAACTGACACCTTAGATCATATGACCATCGAAACGGGTATCTTTAATGTTAAACGTGGTTAAGTGTGAGGTTAAAGTGAGGATGGCAAACATAAAAAAATAACCTATATTATAATTATACCCTTACACCTTGTACTTTTAATAAAATAGGTAATATTTACTAAAAGGGTTAGTAATTACCTTTCAAATAATTTAAAAAAAAGGCAAAACATTCATTAAAAAACTGTAGCGTTATCAACCAACTCATTTTTATGTTTATTTTTAATGTATGTTGATGTATTTAACAATAACCCAAATGCTTTAATCTTGTAAAAGGGTAGGTAGCTGAAAGATTCTGCAGATACTTGCTAAAATTTAAGCTATATGATACACATGAGGCAAAACAATTCTCTTTTTCCTTTAAATGGATTTGATAAGCCTATTTACTCTATGAATATTTTTAAAAATGTTTTGTTATTATTTAAAATCAAGCCAAATAGAGTTTATTTGTCAACAGTCTGCATTGCATAGTCAAGACAGTTTATAATTAATGCTGATAAAAATAAATATTTATCTGAATGTAATACATAATGTAATATTTTGTCTTTTTTTAATCAATATTCAAATAATTATATATTTATATATAAAATTGTTGTATTAAAACTGAGAGAAATTGTTTAAAAAAATCAAGGCTGCCAGTTACCAAGAAACCAGTAATGATTGGTTTAATCACATGGGAGTCCGGGATCAAATCCTGGCTGGGTGTATTTTTTAAAAACTTAATAGTGGGTTCTATTTTCACTTCCCGAAAATGTGGATGCATTTCATCAAACTATTACCTCATTCATCCTTACTTCATACATTAATATGATTATTACACGTACAATCCAAACGGGTAGTAAGACACTATTAAGAACAATTATATGAAATTATTTTTTATTATTTTAGCTATAAAACTCAAAATAATTTTAAGAAATAAATTTAACTTTACTCATCCTTAGCACATTAGGTTAATTAGTATATATGCGTACATCCCGAATTAGTAGTGAGAAGAGGTTCTAATAAAATGTATCTGATTCTAAATTATACCATATATTTTCTCAAATTACTTCAGCAAGCTATGACAGTAGGCCTATTTATTAAATAACAATTTCTACTTACAAACTAATACTTAAACTAATAAATTATTAACCCCACTATAATGGTCGTTGAACTATCTTAGAATAGCAACTGTTAAGCATGTGAATCTAAATTATTTAAAAAAAAAACTAATTAATATCAAATACTTGTTCATTAGTATTTCTCGAAATCTCACACAAAAATTATCATTTATCTTCAAAGTTCATTAAGTTAAATAATTGAGTACATTGGTTGTAGATAAAAAGAGAAAAGAAAAAATACTTGTCCGTTAATGTCAAGGATCTGAACTTAACTGATGGAATAAAAGGAATATCCTTAAGGAGGCAACTCATGAGTCCTTATGCTTCTCGACCGTCACAACTCAAACATAAGCTTCTTCAACATCTGAAACTGGGAATATTTTTTTCGTTGTTGACTCGGGAGGTTCAATATCAAAGGAAAGCAATTTTCAGAATTCTTTTGTGTCAGTTTCTTCTGCTTCCTAGTGTCACAGCAGTTCTTCAGTTATACTTTTTTTTCTCTTTCTTTTAACTAAGTGATGAAATGGAGCTAGTTTTCTTCAAGTAATATTATATTTGGTGTTTCATTTTAGTTTGCTCTTAAATATTTTTGTAAATATACCCATATTTCAAAATTAAACTCATCACAAAAAAAAAAAAAAATCAGCACCTAACATAAGTATTAATGTATTAAATAGATAAGCTTAAAATTTGTCAATTATGGTTATAGCTGCATCTCATATTCATTAAATTGAAATATGACACATGGACACGCAAATCAAACCCATTACCTTTGGCTTAGTACGCCAATGCTCTAACCACTGAGTTTTCCAGGAATGGTCCTGTGCCCAGGGTCATTATTTACTCATATTTATTATTATTATTATTAGCACCGCGTCTTACTACCCGTTCGGGTTATACGCACTTACGCTAATGTGTAATGGTAGGGTGATTGTGAGATGAAATGGAGGACCTAAAGTTTAACGTGGAATCCGAACCACGGTGGAGGCCTGGCATTCCACACGTTCACAAGATGTCTTGTCAGAGGTGAAGGAAGGGTTTGGTAATCAGATAAATCTATGCCGGGACTGAGGATTGAACCCCGGCCGCCAGCACAGAAGTCCGACACGTTACCCCTAGACCGCCGGGTCAGCTTACTCATATTTAAGACAGAGTATGTGATGGACGTGTGGAAATCGTCAGCTACATATGAAATATCATTTTAAGATAACGAGTTATCAGATATCACAACCAGCTTCAACTCGGCAGGGCCTTATTCTTTATGGCGTGCTAAGCCAAAGGTAGTGGGCTCGAATCCCGTGTTCAGGTGTCATTTTTCAATTTTAAAATAAGTATTAATGTTTTTCTAACTTCATAACATTTTTTTTTACCTCTATAGGAATACAAAAATCGTTAGGGCTACAATCTAAACGGAACCAAATAACTCGCCTGAGATTTATTCTAAAACCAAAGGCCAATAAATCTTTATAAACAAACACACAACACAGATATTTACTATAGACGGTTATTTTGAGTTAAATATTTAAATTTATGTCCAGCCTTAGCAATAAAATTATGTCATTTAAAAAATAAATATAAAAACTATATTTGGAAAAAGTGCAGAAGTTGAAGTTAATAATCTAGTATTTTAAACAAATTAAGTTACACTGTTTGTTACAAAATAATCTAATTACATTTAAGGCTACTCCATATGAATACATATTAGATACTATAGACTATAATAATTAATCAAATGAGACTATAAATATTAACTACTGAAGCTTTTATCTCTTCAACAGTAGAATTTAGATCCAGCTTCAGCTTCCTGTGTATAGTCTGTTCAACGTAGGAATTGTTTTCTGAAAGGTCTTTTTCCCTACTAGAAATCTATTATATAGTAGGATATTGGTAGGAAAAAAGACCTTTCAGAGAGTAATTCCTACCGTGAATGGAGTATAGACCTCGTTCTAGCAAGGCCTTATGAATTAATGGTTACTCGAACAGCTCAAAGCTAATCTATTGGTTTGAATCTTGATAGAATAAAATGTTTCTATTCTTCACGCGGTGCTAAAGTAGCTCAGGAATTATTAATCTGAAGTTCTTTATATTATTTTCTGTGTCAAATCATGTAAACGAATACATTTAACAAGAGTGTTGGTAGTTAAACGCAGAAGTGACCTCCAAAAATCCTACATGTTTTTTTAATCATCTGTTTTTCTCAATCCAATATAAGACTATGATACTTAATGACATAATTAGAATATCAACGACCAACATTTATGGTCTATTGGTCAGAGTTCCTGGCTATAGATCCATATAAAGACCCATAGGTCCCCAGTTCGATCCCTGGTACTTCCAAAATTAATTTGTAAAGCATTGGGTCTGAAACGGGGTCGAACTCAGCATCACAAGGACAAACGAGGAGTTTATAATTTGTGTATATTGTATGGATTCTTTTGGAAAGATTTTTTACTTTCTCGATGTCTTACAGGTAGAGAAAGTATTGTGATCGTAAAAAAAAGAAGGAAAATATCTAACTCGAGATTTTGATGAATCTCGACGTTTCATGACTCCCTGGATCCGAAAAAGTAGTTTTTTAATTTCCGTCTGTCTGTCTGTACCCCCGACTAGAGCCTAAACTATTTTACTGATCGAGCTAAAACTTGGTATCTGTGGTTTTCATAGGGTTGCCCCGAGAGGTTTTAGAATTGGATAGCTAACCCTAAAATTAAGGGTAGTTTACTGAAGGTCAAAAAAGAGAAAAAGTTGATTGTCTCCAAATCTGGTTTAACGATTTTGATTAAATAAAAAAAAGTAGCATCTCTGGTCTATAAAACTGACATTAACAGCCGCAGGGGGTGACCTGGTGGTCTAGGGGTAAGGTGTCAGACTTCTATGCTGGCGGCCGGGGTTCAATCCTTGGTCCCGGCAAAGATTTATCTGTTTACCAAACCCTTCCTTCACATCTGACAAGACATCTTGTGAATGTGAGGAATGCCAGGCCTCCACCGTGGTTCGGATTCCACGTTAAACTGTAGGTCCTCCATTTCATCTCACAATCACCCTACCATTACACATTAGCGAAAGTGCGTATAACCCGAACGGGTAGTAAGACGTGGTGCTAATAATAATAATAATAATAACAGCCGCAGGGTGCGTTGTGCTGACTACATGACACCTTCTATCCCCAAATGCGGGCGCTTCCTTCGCTATCAATGGTGGCTGCTCGGTTGTTATAGCTCGCATGAAGACTCAACAAATGGAGAGAGAGAGGCTATCAAGAAAAGTCTCGATGACAGAATATTATGTGTCTGCATTGATTTAATGGGGTTTTCCTTGATGGAACAACTCCAGCAACTTGGCACTCAAATTATATTAGATGATTGATTAGCAGGGCTTAAAAAATCCATTCATTTTAGATAAGTGAAAATATTTATTCCCTCAAAAATTAACTAAACATTTGATTTAAGCACCTCTTACAAGACATCTTGTGACTGTGGGGAATGCCAGGCCTCCACCGTGGTTCGGATTCCACGTTAAACTGTAGGTCCTCCGTTTCATTTCACAATCACCCTACCATTACACATTAGCGTAAGTGCGTACAACCCGAACGGGTAGTAAGACGCGGTGCTAATAATAATAATAATAATAATAATTTGATTTAAGTAGAAATATTTTTTGTTCCTTTCTTAAAATGGTTATGCCGTTCATGCATCTATTTTTATAATACATTACATCATTTGCAGTTATTTAATTATAAGTCTTTATTGTCAAAGGCTTTGATCTTTCTCATTATATCCGACCAAATGTGTATGTGTTTGTGTTCATTTCAATTGATGAGTTTTTACCATGTCCATTTTAATATTAAAATTAATAAACCGCTTTTCACAAGTGCATCAGATCGATACATTTCGTTAAAGTTGTGAAAACACATCTCCCCACAAAGCGATGTTAGGGTTTTCTCTTGTCGCCGTGAGCTGATAGCCATATGCAATTCTGTACACACAGCTGTTATGCGAGTTATCTACTCTTGCTCCTTTGCACTGGCACACAGAAATATAACTATCGCCTTGTGATTATCATGATAGGCTATCCTCTTTGTATAACTGCGTGGCGGGCAAACCAACCTTCGTTTATACTCAAGTTCCCAAATTAAATATGCGAAGAAACTGTTTATACCAATAAACAAATCAAACTACTTTAGGCAAGTGCATTGTCACTTATTTAATAGAATGTAATTAAACGTATTCTTCTACTTCTTAAACAAAAATTGTTTTGATTTAAAAAAAATCTTAATAAGGTTTTAAATTATATGATGCTGTGATAATAGTGAACATTTGAAAGTCTATCCATGAAATATTGTGTAGAATGATGCTCTTATCAATAGCTTAAACTATGTTAGCTCATAGTAAATGTGAGGAAAAGCTGTTTCTTTGGCTGCACGCTACAACTTTAATTTTTCATTTTGTAGCTAATATCGGGTGACCTGGCGGTCTAGGGGTAAGGTGTCAGACTTCTGTGCTGGCGGCCGGGGTTCAATCCTCGGTCCCGGCAAAGATTTATCTGATTACCAAACCCTCCTTCACCTCTGACAAGACATCTTGTGAATGTGGGGAATGCCAGGCCTCCACCGTGGTTCGGATTCCACGCTAAACTGTAGGTCCTCCATTTCATCTCACAATCACCCTACCATTTCACATTAGCGTAAGTGCGTATAACCCGAACGGGTAGTAAGACGCGGTGCTAATAATAATAATAATAATAATAATAATAATAATAGTAGTAGTAGAAAGGAAAGGCCTTTTACACAGTCATTTCTAGAAAGGACGGGGTGTACAAACTTTGTATTTATAATGCGTTAAAATCATATTAACTTCTTGTCATTTCATACATATTAAGAAAACAATATAATGTATCTTTGATAATTTTATGAGTTAATTATTTTATAATTCATTTTATACATTTTTATGATGATTTGTAAGGTTCTTATGGGCCTTAAATGACCCGCGGGACACTGTTTATCCATCCTTGTATTCCTTTCGGTTCTTTCGGAAACCATAAGGTGGAAATATAGCTATATCGCCCAAACAAAGGTATAGTATTTCTATACCATCACCTATTATAATTATTATGTGATCTCTATTACGACAGGTCCATTCCTTTTCTCGTTGAACTAAGACCGCCATAGCTCTCTGACCTCTGCCTCCTTCAGCTACCAGAATGTTCTCCTGTACTTCAAGTCATCCGATATTTGAATCCTCCTCCTTTCTTAGCTCCTATTTCTCTCAAACTTTATTTCCATGATGTCTTGCAGAAGACAGTTCCCCCCTAAGGATGTGTCTGATCCAGTTTGCTTTGCACCGAAGAATCACATCCAAAATGGTTCTCTTCCCACCCACTGTTCTTAGGACTTCATCTGTCACCTACTATACTCATTAAGTTATAAAACATATTACACGCGTTTAGTTTGGTAAACATACTTTTAAGGAGAATGAGAGAGGCTGCTAGTGGATTTCCACCTAATGAGAGAGGCTGCTAGTGGATTTCCACCTAATGAGAGAGGCTGCTAGTGGATTTCTACCTTATGAGAGAGGCTGCTAGTGGATTTCTACCTGATGAGAGAAGCTGCTAGTGGATTTCTACTTTATGAGAGAGGCTGCTAGTGGATTTCTACCTTATGAGCGAGGCTGCTAGTGGATTTCTACCTTATGAGCGAGGCTGCTAGTGGATTTCTACCTTATGAGCGAGGCTGCTAGTGGATTCCTACCTTAGCTAACTCTCCTATTGTGATCATGATAATAAAACAATTTCTTATCGTACAGCTTATTCACATCTTATATCACTTCTATACTTATTACCTCAAATAAATAAGGACATTCTTTAACATATTGACGATGGAAATTACCATTTAAACATTACTTTTAAAATATAAAATATAATTTCAAATATTTTAACTCTCTTCATTTGTCATTCTCAGTTCAATTTCTCGACATAAAAATGCGCTGACAAATTTTGGCACTTGGCAAATTACTTTTCTTCAGCGCATGGAAATGTACGCTACATATTTCGTGGAGGGCGACACAAGTTTGCGAGTTTGTTATTTCTGGGCTCGTCTTGCGTGTGACGTGCCCGCCATATATCAGTCCGACTTGGGCGCGAGGGGTAAAAAGTGGTGTAACGTATGAGGAGTGTTTAAAGTTGCCCTCATGGTGATAAGTCTCAGCTATTTATCATAACCTCCGTGATATCGTTTCGGTCTCAGCCGCACAGAGTTTTTATAGAAATAAAACAGGTTTTTTTTATTCCTGAAACACACACAAAAAAATCAACCTTATCTTGTGCACCCACATAGTTACTTCACCCTCCACTACCTTTTTATTCCCTCTCTCTCTCTCTCTCTCTTAACTCTTTAACTGTGCACAAATACAATGCCAAATTAGACCCCCATTTTATTTTTTATATATTTAGTTTGCGTTCCAGGTAGATTATTGTGTAGTTTACAATAAATTACCCGCCTCGGTGGCGTAGTTGGCTAACGCGCTTGTCGTGTTGAGCTCGACTGCTGAGGACGGGGAGATCGAGGTTCGAAATCTCGGTCGGGTGAACTGGGGGTGGTTTTTCCTAAATGGTTTTCCAATTTCTATCCACGAAAATGCGGGTTCACTTCCTCTAATTGAACCTTCCCAATCCATTAGAGTAATTAGTAGTTAAAGCGTATAACCCGAACGGGTAGTAAGACGCAGTGCTAAATATTAGTATTACAATAAATTGAAGTGTGTTATTAATGCTACAAAAACGCAGTCTATATATAAAGCATAAACATTTGGATCCCTCTTTTTTTTTTTCCTTCTTATTCATGCTTATCTTGGTAATTTTTCATGGTAATATTTTGAAACTTATTATTCTGTATTTTAAAATAATAAAGCGCTACCGTTAATGCCTGTGTTCAATTTATAGTGTTTGTTTTTAAATAAGCTTAAAATAAGAAAATATCCTTCTTTTTTATCAGGGTCGTATTCTGAAATTAATTTGTTTAGAATTCCTAGACGCAGTGGCTCGTGGTGAAATTCCCCTAGCGAGGGTTTCTTTCATTTCATCCCATTTGGCGTATTTTTTAAAAAATAGTGATATGCATAGTATGAAACTAATTAACTTCTATCTTAGGCATTAATTAGGAAAGTATATTTACATTAATATCGATACGCCGAATAAAAAAAAACCCATCTCTTGTTAGTACTCTGGTTTAATAAAACACTATCCTTATGAAGTCTAGGACGAAACTGGGTGATCCTCTCTTTTTAATCCTTACCTTACATTCACTATAATGTGAGCACCAGGCCAAGCCCTTTCCTCCCAAATACCCTCCACCCCCCAACTTTTTTTTTTACCATTTCAAGGAATCTTATAACCGTAATCTGAAACCATTCTTTAATGTGTCTTGGTGACCTGGCGGTCTAGGGGGTAAGGTGTCAGACTTCTGTGCTGGCAGCCGGGGTTCAATCCTCGGTCGCGGCACAGATTTATCTGATTACCAAACCCTTCCTTCACCTCTGACAAGACATCTTGTGAATGTGTGGAATGCCAGGCCTCCACCGTGGTTAGGATTCCACGTTAAACTGTAGGTCCTTCCTTTCATATAACAATCACCCTACCATTACACATTAGCGTAAGTGCGTATAACCCGAACGGGAAGTAAGACGCGGTGATAATAATAATAATAATAATTTAATTTGTCTTCTTCAGCTTTGTTCAGTCCTAATCTATTCTATCAACAAAACAGTAGATACAAGTTCAGGCAATTGTGGTCTTTTCACTTTGTTAATTTATAGTAGTTATCATTATTATCTTTATTATTGGAAATTAAATCTAGCGTAAGAAAATAATGTCATTGTAGTATAATATATTTTCTTTTGTTCACGGGACGGGAATTGCCATAGAACTCCTTAGAGCTATAGTGGTATAACTCCCGAATTACATTTACTGGCTAAAAAAAATAATAGAATGTGTAAGTTTTAAAAGAAATATCACAATGCTAATGATTTGTTCGTTTCAGATAGTAAGTGTCTTGGATTATAATAGCTTCATTACTTAAAAAATTTTTTTAAATTATTTCTCCCCCCATTTATTAGATTTTTTAATTTGCACTTTATGAGCCGACTGATTATATCCGCACATGACTTATAATTAACAACCCGCCTTGGTGGCGTAGTTGGCTAACGCGCTTGTCGTGTTGAGCTCGACCGCTGAGGACGGGGAAATCGAGGTTCGAATCTCGGTCGGGTGAAACTGGGGGTGGTTTTTCCTAAATGGCTTTCCACTCTCCCTCCAAGCAAATGCGGGTTCACTTCCTCTAATTCAACCTTCCCAACTCCTAATCCAGTAGAGTAATTAGTACTTAAAGCGTATAACCCGAACGGGTAGTAAGACGCGGTTTTAAATAAAACATATAATTAACACATCTAGAACAAACACAACAACCAGCCTCCACCACGTTAATTTATCACTATGAAAATGGTAGAACCACATTTTCCCATTGATACATTTTTCGGCCATACCGGGAATCGACCCCGGGACCCTTAGCTCAGTCGAAGGACACGCTAATGACTGAACTAAGGCACCGAAATTTTACAACTCACCCGTTTACATGACTGAAAGGTAATATACATTTTAGTTCGATCCTAAAAGAAAGGCCTAAAAGAGTTTATAATTTGTGTACATTGTAGGATTCTTTTAGAGAGACTTTTTTTAATACTTGTGGTCAGCATTGATATTAATTTACTTGGTGACCTGCCGGTCTAGGGGTAAGGTGTCAGACTTCTATGCTGGTGGCTGGGGTTTAATCCTTGGTCCCGGCACAGATTCATCTGATTACCAAACCCTTCCTTCACCTCTAACAAGACATCTTGTGAATGTGGGGAATGCCAGGCCTCCACCGTGGTTCAGATTCCACGTTAAACTGTAGGTACTCCATTTTATCTCACAATCACCCTACCATTACACATTAGCGTAAGTGCGTATAACCCGAACGGGTAGTAAGGACGTGGTGCTAATAATAATAATTAATTTACTTATTTATATTAATCCATAGGTGGTGATATTATGTAACACAAGTGATAGTTGTAGCTCTCATGATTTGTCATCTAAATGTGAATATGTTTTAGTAAATTTTGTAATTATCTATAAAGTTTCTTCCTATTTTAATCTAATTGTAAGTTTCATCTTTTTAGAGGGATTATTAAAAAAACTGATCATCAACTTTCGCTTCATACTTTTTTTAAGTGTCTTTTCTTATTATGATTTTTCGTATTTAAAAAAAAATATATTATCTACCTCAAAGAAAAATGTTTTATCAAGTTGCATACAACTTGCTAATTTTTTTTCTTTCTTATATTTTTCCCCTCGCACATATTGATATTGATGTCTAGATTTTCACGAAATATTTAAACGTGATATACTGTAAAAATATATTGTCAGTAGTTTTCTGATGTTATCGTGCTGGGCACATTATTGAATATGTTATTTATTTTAAAACCATGATCGGAAGTCAGTATTATATTAGTCTATCTTTGACTAAACACAGCTGGCAAAATATTTGTGTTGCTTTTAATTGATTAGTTTCGTGACAAGTGACCTGGCGGTCTAGGGGTAAGGTGTCAGACTTCTGTGCGGGGGGTCCAGGGTTCAATCCTCGGTCCCGGCACAGATTTATCTGATTGCCAAACCCTTCCTTCACCTCTGACAAGACATCTTGTGAATGTGGGGAATGCCAAGCCTCCACCGTGGTTCGGATTCCACATTAAACTGTAGGTCCTCCATTTCATCTCACAATCACCCTAACATTACACATTAGCGTAAGTGCGTATAACCCGAATGGGTAGTAAGACGCGGTACTATTAATAATAATAATAATAATAATAATATGTCGGATCAAATAAAAGTGTTATTGCGGTAACTTTGAGGATTCTAATAATAATAATAATAATATTTAGCACCGCGTCTTACTACCCGTTCAGGTTATACACTTTAAGTACTAATTACTCTAATGGATTACGAATTGGGAAGGTTGAATTAGAGGAAGTGAACCCGTATTTGCGTGGAGGGAGAGTGAAAAACCACTTAGGAAAAACCACCCCCAGTTCACCCGACCGAGATTCGAACCTCGATCTCCCCAGTCCTCAGCAGTCGAGCTCAACACGACAAGCAGCGTTAGCCAACTACGCCACCGAGGCGGGTTTGATGATTCTAATATGCCCGTTCTATATTTACCATATCTTAATGAATTCTCTTTGGTTTTTGCCGGGTGAAGGGTTAACAGACTTGATGCAAATAAGCTATGCTTCGTCAGCACTGCTGTTAGTATTTGGCGGCACTGGAATGCTTTCCTGCTCATGAAAAAGGAACATTTCCTTTCAACAGTCTTAAAACTAACTGCTAACGGGACCACTTTACCATTTAAATAACAGTGCAGAGCAAATATTGTCATAACATCAGTAGTTCTCTTTTTTTTTCCTTTTCAAAAGGATATATCATATATGCGCCTCTAGGGATAGAGGGGTTAAAATGTGCATGTTGTCGCTACTCCCCTCATCCTTTGGGCCTATGGCTAAGGGGGCGGCCAGACTGAGCGCGCGAGCGAGCGACTAAAATATAAAATAGAACACATTGGTTGTAATGGGAGGTGGCCACACTGGAGCGAGCGACTGAGCGCGCGCGCTTGAAAGATAGAACTGTTTATATTTTTCAAGCGCGCGCGCTCGACCCGGTACAGTCTAGTTTACAGGCGCTAGGCAATATTATTCTATGTTGGTTCATTGAGTGCTGGGAAACTTCTTATTTTGACATGATATTTGACTTTTTTCTATCAGTGATAGCCTTAACACATTTGCAATTAATGTCCTAATTTAATTGGTAAGACCATAAATATATGTAGGCCCGATATGTTAAAATACTTCAATATTATAGTCAAAGTAGGCCTTTACAAATAATAATCACCATTAGTTTGGAGAGTATGAAAAAACCACAACAATAAATAAGTACCCGCCTCGGTGGCGTAGTTGGCTAACGCGCTTGTCGTGTTGAGCTCTACTGCTGAGGATGGGGAGATCGAGGTTAGAATCTCGGTCGGGTGAACTGGGGGTGGTTTTTCCTAAATGGTTTTCCATTCTCCTTCCACGCAAATGCGGGTTCACTTCCTCTAATTCAACCTTCCCAATTCCTAATCCATTAGAGTAATTAGTACTTAAAGCGTATAACCCGAACGGGTAGTAAGACGCGGTGCTAAATGTTAAATAAATAAGTTTTAAGAATCACCTTCAGTTCATTGAGCCTTCGAACCTTTACCTTGCAGTCAAAATCTATAGAGTGCAACGCACCATTCCGCCACTGGTGCGGCTAATCTGATTTTAAAACACTTCAGTACATTAAAATATTTGTTGTAAGAATTTTTGAGGAGCAGAGATGTGCCAAGTGTCTTTGACAGAGACATCTTCTCTAATGAACTAGGGTCTGCTAATTACGTGCTCGCTCGCTCGCTCGCCAGTGTGGCCACCCAGTCGCTTGCGCGCTCGCTCGCACGCTTGTCAGTCTGGCCGAACCCTTAGTCTGGCAAGTAATTGTGGAGTTCGTTTTAATCTTGTTTATTAAAGTAGATTAGTTACTCTAAGAGTGTGTGTATGTTATGTAGGTTTTAGAACTAGTTTAAAAAGTTAAGGAAATGTCCTAGTTTTATCAATGTCACTACTTAGAATATCCGCGCCTTGATATAGCTCCGGTGTTATGGCCACCTGGTGTTGCGTGGTTGTAGTTTAATTCAGACTTTAACGATGGGCTGGGGCGTCCTCCGAACCGAACAGGGACTTAAGCTGTAGAAGATTCTCCCCACAAGTGGCTGTAACTTAGATTCGAAGTAACACTTTAACAACTAGCGTCCTTCTCCAGCACCCCCTCCCCCTCTCCTGAAAATATCCAAAAACTCGTTGCCATATTCCAAAAAAACAAAGATTTCCCCCCTAAGCTACTGGTTTTGACAATACTCTATCTTATGCTAATGGGCAAAACAATCTCTGTTTTTGAAAACATGACCTAGTATTCGTACGTAACTGCTAATTCAGAACCATTGACAGTATGAGTTCTTAGGCTTACGTCATCCTTACATGGTCTATAATTTATATTACTTAAGGATGAATGATACGACAATGTTGAGATAAAAGTATGAACTTCAGAACTGATCTATGTTTCATTTTATTGATGAAATATAAATGAAAGCTCTTCTTATAACTGTAACTGACGCCCTGTATCGATCAGTCGCAGGGCGGAGCTGTATATTATCCAATGCACCCCTTTGTTGCGCATGTATTATGCTGTGAACAATGCTCTACCGGCCAGGGAAATAGGAGTTACGCCTGTGCGTTCGTTTGGCCCCCCCTGGAGCTTTATATGTCCCCGGAATGTCATGGACACTCCGTAAGCCATGCGGGAGCAATTCATTGGACCTCAAGTCAAGGTCACTATGTTTAGCAGCACTTTTTTTTTCAAACTAAATTAAATATTGCTTCAGTAGAAACATAGAGTTTAGTTTTATTCACTTTGTGATATCAACAGTTGTTGAAAATCTGTTTTAAACATAGCGGCTTAAGATGAGAAACTTTTTAAATGAAGAGAAAAAGTTGTCATTAAATTCCAGCACACCCTTGACAGATAATCAGGAACTGTTAAGGTAGCCAAGGAAAGAAAATTAATCTCCCTTTTTCTACTGGAGAATTATTTAGACAAAAAAATATATATTTTTTGCTATAAAAACTGCAAAAACACTTGCCTTAACTCGCTTTCCCTACATCCCAGACCCAACTCAGTTCCCGGCTCACGCGAGGTGTAGGAGTTAAAGGGAAAAGAAAACACCTACGATATGCCAGAAATATGTGAAGTGCATTCGTATTTGAATGATTACCCGACATTTTCCGCGGTGACGATATAGTCCAATTTTAAGATCCAAAATCATTCAAAAATGTTGGAAAAGATTTGATTGTTTTAAAATGTTTATTTTTGTGTGATTTAAAATATCTTGGTTTCTCACCCTTCTAATGGGTGCACATTGGCCTCACCGGCCCCTTTAAGGTACAAAAAGACAGTTTTTCAGGAATAGCTCATTTTCTTTGCACCATACGTTAAAAATAGCTTTGTATAAAATAAAATTAAGTTCTATATAAAAAGGGTTCTATGCATATTTTTTCTAAGAGTGATATTTACGGAACAATGATCGGGCGAAGTACTAATGAGTTATAGAAATAGCTATTAAAGTTGCTAATCTAGTATTTGACGAAGCGATATCAGCAACAATGTCATAGGAAAGGTTTCCTTCCAATTATAAAAACAAGAGCTGACTCATCAACAAGCTGCGAGAGAAGCTTCTAATGCCGGGATCACAATAAACTTAACGTAACGTTCACTTAAAGTTATATTAACTTATGTGTGATCACGATTCACTTAACTTAACGTAACAACTCGAGCCAAACATATGCATTCTTGAGTATTATCTGCGATTTGTACTAGTTATACAGTGATGCTCTGTGAATGTTTACAGTTTTCAATCAATATAATAAATAACTATTACTAAACTTTTGATAAATTTAATTCCCTATTTTAGTTTAATTATCTTGTTTCAATGTCTGATCACTAGAACTTATAATACAGAGTAAACATTGGTCATAATACCAACAAATTAATTACTAAATAGCCGTGTTGACGTCACTCACATAGTGGTTGGCTGGCTAGATAACGTGATCCCCTTCAAGTAACGTAAAGTAAAAGACCTCCCAGGACATCTCTTACTTTAAGTTAACTGCAAGTCAACGTTAAGCTAAGTGCATCGTGATCGCTTCCGTTTAAACACACGAGGAGGTCCTTTACGTCAAGTTACGTTAAGTTAACGTTAAGTCAATCGTGATCCCGGCATAAGTGCATAATTCCAACGTCAAGAAAGCTCCTGATGACACATACGCTCTTATAAATTCTGCGATGGAATTATCACCTAGCCATCAATCTGTGATAGTAGTCGGTAAAGATGTGGACTTGTTAGTATCATTGACGGCCCTCGCTCCTTCCCTGTTCAATATTTATTTTATGAAACCAGGCAAAGCCAAAATACAGCAAAGAATTTTCTCTACTACAGTAGCCCCATGGCTTCTTTGGTGCTGGCTGACAGCTCACAGCTGACTTCTGACAGTCAACATTTAGGTATATACCTAAATTTTGATTGTCAGAAGTGACAGCTGCTAAATACATGTTTTTTGCAGATCATCTGGTTTGGCGTAGAGGTACGTAATTTGGTCTGGTAACTTTTTAAAGCTGTAAATTGTCAGCTGTGAGCTGTCAGTCAGCGCCAAAGAAGCCACGGGGCTACTGTAAAAGCATTAAGCTTTTGGGTGATGTCACAGAACACATTCTTCGTGCATTCAGTGGAGGGGACATAGCCCCAGCATTTTTCAAGCGAGGAAAGCTAACATTCTTCAAGCTGCTAAACAAGCAAGGCGATCCGGATAAAGAAATTAATGTTTTCAATGATATTCAAGCTACTTAAGACTTGATTGGGGCTGCTGGAACCTCGTTTATTAAAGCGCTGCATGGAGTGACCTGCAGTGAAACATCTCTAAGCAACAGCAGGTACAAATCTTCCTCCAAGATTACATCCAATCTCGCATCCCTGCCACTAACAGAAGCGGCAGCAATTTAGGAAGAAAAAAAACACTCTCATTACACCCAGCCAGAACTTGAACCTTGACCTACCCATTGCCAGCAAACCAGAATAAACGAACTTGACATTTAGACCACGTGTCCACCGGTGTGTGTGTGTGTGTGTGTGTGTGTGGTACTCGGTTCAAAGCCACCAAGCTCAGAGCATTCTGTTCAGCTCTGTTAAACTCATTCATTCCCAAGTTACTGTGAACACCAGAAAGTAAATGCCATGTCCAAACGGTTCGTAATGACGGTACTCTTATTATTATTATTTTTGTTTTGTTTCAGGCACTGGTGTATCGTGATGGCGGTAACCTGGTGTCCGGGTCTCTGGACGCACTGGTGCAGCACATGGTACCGACGGCGGACTACTATCCGGACAGAGCCTATCTGTTCGCCTTCTTGCTGAGCTCCCGGCTGTTCATCAAACCCCACGAGCTGCTCGGGGAGGTTTGCGAGCTGTGCGACCAGCAGCAGAAGTTGGGCGACAAGCACGGGCCGGCCAAGGTGAGACTCGACTGTTTCACATATATGATCTGTCATCATCGCCTTCTGTTTTTCACATATATGATCTGTCATCATCCACTTCTATTTTTCACATAGGGGATCTGTCATCATCGCCTTCTGTTTTTCACATAGGGGATCTATCATTATTCCCTTCTGTTTTTCACATATATGATCTATCATTATTCCCTTCTGTTTTTCTCATATATGATCTGTCATTATCCCCTTCTGTTTTTCACATATATGATCTGTCATTATCCCCTTCTATTTTTCACATATATGATCTGTCATCATCCACTTCTATTTTTCACATAGGGGATCTGTCATCATCGCCTTCTGTTTTTCACATATATGATCTGTCGTCATACGCATTTGATTTTCACATAGAGAATCTATCATTATCCCCTTCTGTTTTTCACATAAGGGATCTGTCATCATCGCCTTCTGTTTTTCACATATATGATCTATCATTATTCCCTTCTGTTTTTCACATATATGATCTGTCATCATCCCCTTCTGCTTTTTACATACAGGATCCTTCGTCTACTTCGGCCGAAATCTGGAAAGTATAATCAATGTTCTTGGAAAAATGACATACGCGATCATATTACGGTTAATTTTTCATCATATTATAATTTGGAAAATAATTGTTCTTGATTTATGGACTATAATGAGCCTTATTGCTTGTTTGTATTACTCGCAGGTCAGACAAATTAATTTATGTTTAAAGAATGAATATGATACTAAATCTTGTTTAAATGCACTATAATTAACCAATTAAGATAATGGAGAACCATAAATATATTTTATTCTTTTTTACTTTTTAATTTTTGAGCTCGAAAAGAGTAGAGACAGTTTTAAAGAAATGTAAATGCATCAACATAGAAAGTTTGGCGAAATCACATAAATAAAACAAATTTTTTAGAATCAGATTCACGGCAATATATTAGGATTCAAACTTTAACCACATTAATATAATAAACCAAAACACCGGTCTGGTATCAAAATCTCTTGGTCAAAATCAAACATAATCTTTATAAAATATCGTTATAATACTCTAAAAGTTTTACCCAAAAAGAAAAATTGTATCGTTATATTAAAACAATTTAAAAGTTATGTTTTTTGAAGCATCTCTAATCACATTTATCGGGGGAGACTTTGTACAAGTCGCCTCATCCCAGCGATTATATAACAAGTTTGTGCATCTCTTTGGTTCCGATCCCATAGGGAAACAAATTTTCCAAAAGTTGAAGTTGGTTAAACCAGTTCCTTTATTATTATTATTACTAAACTAAAGCTATCGACTATATTGAGGAAATGCGAACTAATGTTTAAAATGTTCACTTTGGCAAACTGGGTGTTCGGGTTTTAATGAAAAATACCTTATTGTCATCGGACGCGAAAGTTCATTCAACAAACTTGATAAAGTACGTGTTTCGCTTTCATAACTTGTTTTGAATTGCTCTGGGGTTTTACCGTGTATTGGAAATGTAAGCAAAATTAAAATAAACAACACTAGGGCAATTCAATTTATTTATATCCAAACTAAAACATAGATATAATGACGTACAAGTTTGTATAGCAATTGTTTTAAACTTCCATAGAAATAGTTTGATTGTATATTTTCCTCTAACTTGTTAAATTTTATATAATTTCCTTTTGTAATTTTTTTTAATCCATACAGATTTTCGGATTATAAATTAATTAATAAAATGTGATCTATATGTATGCTTACAAACATTTATTAATATAATATAATCAATATAGATTTTCGGATTATAAATTAATTAATAAAATGTGATCTATATGTATGCTTACAGACACTTATTAATATAATATAATCAATACAGATTTTCGAATTAGAAATTAATTAATAAAATGTGATCTATATGTATGCTTACAGACACTTATTAATATATATATATATTAAGGGGATCGCTCCACAGGCTTACTTAAAGCTTAAAGCGATCCCCTTCGACATGATTTGTGGGGTTTTACCCAACGAATTTTAGTTTTGTTTTTAATGAAGCTTTTACACTGAGAACGTGTCCAAAATTTTCAATTTTCCAAAATATTCTAAGAAGCAAACATTTTCAAAGGACGATAATTTCTTTACACGGCAATATCTCACCCGCTTTGATGGCCGCATGGTCTAACACGCTACTCTCGCAGTAGAATAGACTGCCAATTACGGAGAGATCGAGGTTCGAATCTTGGTTGGGTATACTGAGGCCGGTTTTACAACTTACAAAATGGTTTTCCACCCTCCCGCCACGCAAATGCATGTACACTTCGTATAAATATAACCTCGCTTGTTCCTTAAAACAATTAGCGTAATTATTACAAAAGCGTATAGCCCAAACGGGCAGTAAAATGCAGAGGTAGAAAAAAACAACTTATATCTCCATTTATACCAAACAGATTTTTTCCCCCGAAGGATTATTTTATAAAAGTTTTCAGTATCGAAGCCGCACTCTATATATAACTTATGTTAATCAGCGAATGTACCGACGATATTAAGACATGGTTCCCCATTTAATAATAAAAAAAAGTTGTTGAGGTCTTTTAAAAATGATCTTGAGCAGTAGATCTGCATAAAATCACAAAATATCTTCACTTATACTTGGTCTCGTTTAAACCCATTTTAAGAGTTTCGTTTATCAAATTACATCTAAAAACATCAATGTGCACTTGTTAACTCGACAAAGTTTCCTCTAGTATTTAACATCTAATGACCTCAATACGTACTTGTTAGCTTGGTAAAGGTTCCTCTAGTATTTAAAATCTAATGACCTCAATACGTACTTGTTAGCCTGGTAAAGTTTCCTCTAGTATTTAACATCTAATGACCTCAATACTTACTTGTTAGCTTGGTAAAGTTTCCTCTAGTATTTAAAATCTAATGACCTCAATACGTACTTGTTAGCTTGTTAAAGGTTCCTCTAGTATTTAAAATCTAATGACCTCAATACGTACTTGTTAGCTTGGTAAAGTTTCCTCTAGTATTTAACATCTAAAAATGACCTCAATACGTACTTGTTAGCTTGGTAAAGGTTCCTCTAGTATTTAAAATCTAATGACCTCAATACGTACTTGTTAGCTTGTTAAAGGTTCCTCTAGTATTTAAAATCTAAAAACCTCAATACGTACTTGTTAACTCACAAAATATTTATCATTATGTAACGATGTCGATGTAACATGGTGATTGACGTATTGATATATTGTCAAGATATTTTATTCTGCTCCATTTCTTACTACCCGTCGGGGAATTACTCCATTTCATTTGTGAAAGATGAAAATTATGTAATCCTTTGTCTAGCTCTAAAATCTATCCTTTTACATCTTAAAAAATGTATAGACTCTTAAAAAAATATCTTACTATTCTATAAATCTGGAAAGATAAGACTTAAAAGTTTTTCTATCCACTTATCAGAGCTTATTTAAATTATACATTTGGGCAATAATCTCAATAATTGTAAAACCATAAAAGCGAAGTTTATTTCTCACACAAAATAGTGACTTAAAACCTTGATCTTAATCGATATTTTTTTCACCCGCCTCGGTGGCATAGTTGGCTAACACGCTAGTCGTGTTGAGCTCAACCGCTGAGGACGGGGAGATCGAGGTTAGAATCTCGGTCGGGGGAATTGGGGGTGGTTCTTCCTTAATGGTTTTCCACTCTCCCTCTACGCAAATGCGGGTTCATTTCCTCTAATTCAACATTCCCAATTCCTAATCCATTAGCGTAATTAGTACGTAAAGCGTATAACCCGAACGGGTAGTAAGACGTGTTGCTAAATAATAATAATAATAATACTAAAATAAAAATAATCCCCCCTCCCATTTTGATATTTCTTATATCCTCTACTGTCAAAAAAAACCGTGTAAAAAGAATCGTTTGAAACTGTTGAGACTGTTTTACCTTTAGAACAATAATTTAGCTTTCAAAAGATTCTCTTAGATGTTTCCTTTTTGTTACGTCTAATGGAATACGTCTATAACGCTCGGAGCATCTTTGGTTGTTGCAACTTAATGTCATTGAATTCCGTAGAGAATGGGTGCTTTAGATTTTAGAAGCTTCATTCTTGTAGATACCTTCTGACAGTTTTGATGATCCTCTTCTTTAGTTTAGGTTTATAAAGTTACAAAAAATAACTGACGAATTATGATGCTTCTTGTGAAATCTGTCGAGATGGTAGTTGGATTTAAGTTAACGGGCTAGCAAAGGTTTTTTATCCATACTTTTTTTTTCGGGTTCCATTAAACAAACTTTTGGTTCTTCTAAGAGATCTACTTTTCTTCAAAGAAATAGCCCACTTTGTATCAATTTATTTGTCATATTATGTTCGTAACTCTCTGTGTGTCATGGATTGGACATTTAAAAGAGTCAAATTGTCAAACTGTTCATAACATATTATTATTATTATCAGCACCGCGTCTTACTACCCGTTCGGGTTATACGCACTTACGCTAATATGTAATGGTAGGGTGATTGTGAGATGAAATGGAGGACCTACAGTTTAACGTGGGATTCGAACCACGGTGGAGGCCTGGCATTCCAAACATTCACAAGATGTCTTGTCAGATGTGAAGGAAGGGTTTGGTAATCAGATAAATCTGTGCCGGGACCGAGTATTGAACCCCGGCCGCCAGCATAGAAGTCTGACACCTTACCCCTAGACCACCAGGTCACCCATTACATAACATATTAAAATTCAAATGCAACCGTAGTTTAATACATGAATGAAAAACAATAAAATTTATTTAAAACAACAAGTTAAAATAAAGTTAACATCTCGAATCAAAAGTTTTGATTAAATTACGTATAAATTGATAGTTAAGTTTAATGAAAAGTTTAGGTTATATCTAAGTCTTATCTGGAAAGTCTCTTATAAGATAAGTATTATTTTATGTAATCTGTTGTTCAGGGGTTTAACCCTAGTATTCACATTTATAAATTCTTTAATTTGAAATTATATAATCTCAATTTTTGAATTAAATATCTAAGTTTTAAATTAAATTTATTCACTCCTTACTAAAGATTGATTTAGAATGTTTTCTAAAATGTTGTCTTATCAAGTTTATTATCGTAGGTGACCTGGTGGTCTAGGGGTAAGGTGCCAGACTTCTGTGCTGGCGGCCGGGGTTCAATCCCAGCTCCCGACACAGATTTATCTGATCACCAAACCCTTCCTTCACCTCTGACAAGACATATTGTGAATGTGGGGAATGCCAGGCCTCCACCGTGGTTCGGATTCCACGTTAAACTGTAGGTCCTTCATTTCACCTCACAATCTCCCTACCATTACACATTAGCGTAAGTGCGTATAGCCCGAACGGGTAGTAAGACGCGGTGCTAATAATAATAATAATAATAATAATAATAATAATAATATGTTATGAACAGTTTAACCATTTGACTCTTTTAAATGTCAAATTATTGAGTCAATAAGTAATTTAAATTTAATGAACGTATGTTATAAGATAAGTGTTTATTCCAAGAGTGTAGATAATTTGTCTATGGTCTTGTGTTGTTCAGGCATCCATCCCTAGTATTCACATTTATAAATTCTTTAATTTGAAATTACATAACCTCAATTTGTAAATAACAATATCTAAGTCTTAACTTATGAACTTGATAAAGTTTATTTATTGGAGGCCAGCGCCAAAATCATGAAACCAAAAAGTCGGATGCTTTCTTTGTTTTCTTTCCTAGAGTAACAAAGACTAAATATTTCAGAAACTGCAGATTCAGTATACAATCTTTCATACTTGTTTGTTTTGAAATAATCATTCAAGAACCAGTGATCATACTAAAACTAAATCAACTTTTTGAAAATCTCTTTGGTGGCCACATGGTATAAAGCACTACATTCGCAGTATACCAGACTCCATCTGACGGGGAGATTGAACTTCGAATCTCGGTCGGGTGTACTGAAGGTGATTTTACCAAAATGTTCTACCACTCTCCTTCCACGCAAATGTGGATGCACTTTCTCTAAATATAACCTTCCTAATACCCACAACAAATTAGTGCAGTTAGTACATAAACATATAATCCGAACGGGTAGTAAGACTATGTATTAGGAAAGAAAAAAAACAACTTTTTGGAGCCACCTTTGAGGACACCTTGAGTCCCGCCCCACAGTTTGGGAATCATTGAACTAGAGAATAATAATGGAATCACTTGTGAATAACTTTATTTTGAAGCTCAAGCTATAACATATACTTATATTTGTTAAAAATTAAAAAAACACAGTCACGTGTTCTTCATCTGTCACCTTTGACATATGGTGTCGACTTTAAGAGCTATAAGATAACTATTGTGCCCTTCAATTATTGTTGGCTAAGCTACTTAGTATTAAAATAAAAAAAATCTTCTGAAAGTTTATTTCTCTATATAGCATAATTAATATTTTTTGTATTTATGATCATGTAAAAAGGCTATATTTTTAATTAAACCTTTTTATAGTGGATCATCTTTCCTGTATTGGGTGTAATTGTTCCTGCAGGCTTTTGTTAGATACAGTAGGTCTACCATGTCCAATAAATAAAACATTATTTTGAATCGATTCAAAGCAAGAAAGAACTATGTCAACACATTATTTTTTTTACTTTTAATTATAAACAGTTGGATATTTGAAAATGTACCTGCTCCACTCTCTCCTAGAGTTACTATACATTTTGATTGAGATATTTAACGTTTACTTACAACATGGATCGACTAACTTAATCTAGGACAGTATATTTATTGCTATACATACATACATATACATACATATACATACATACATACATACATACATACATACATACATACATACATACATACATACATACATACATACATACATAACATATAAAAGCCGCAGTATATATTATTCTTAGATAGCAGAGCCAATTTTGATATAAATAATAAATCTCTTTCTCGAACAAGGCTACTTTAAGATTTTTAGTCGATCACTAATCACTTAGTTACGAGAACAGTTGTGAATATCTGACAGTATGTTATATTTATTGTTTAGTATATATATTTATTGTTTAATATATATATATTGTTTAATATATATATATATATATACACACTCTGATTTTTGTACATCCATTACTGTTTCCAAGCTGGGTCAGTTTTTTTTTATTCAAGCCAAATATTTTCCACTACCGGCTTGCTAGGCCTATCATAGCTTCACATGCCGACTAATCCAACTCAAGACTAGGACAGGCACAACATCCAGTCCCCAGCCGTTAATTCATCACTGTGAAAGGGTAAACCCCCACTTCATTAATGATAAAAAAATTAACCATGCCAAGAATTGAGCTTGGGACCTATGACTCAGTAGACAGACACGCTACTGACTGATCTAAGGTGTCTTGTATGCATGTATATATATATATATATATATGCATACAAGACACCTTAGATCAGTCAGTAGCGTGTCTGTCTACTGAGTCATAGGTCCCAAGCTCAATTCNATTAGCATTACTGATTATCAACTACAATCCAATTTTCATAGAAGGAGCTTTGTTTAACAAGTATAAAAGCTACTAGATATCTTTTTAACATATTCATACGTCAGGTAATGCGATATTCAGCTTTTAAATGTGGCTTAGAACTTATCACCAAACTCTTCAAATTGTTAGGTATTCTTTCGCATGAAATCTGAATTTCATGGCAAATAACAGAACTAGATTAGTATTTTAGCTGAAAACATACTCGAACCACTGACCACGTGGACCAAGCGCGTTAATCTCTTCTGGTCTGTTTTGCTGGTGACGTTGAGGTAGAGGTTTGAGTCTGGTCTGGGTGTATTGAGTTCTTTCTCCCCTCTCTAGTTGGTATCACCTATTCTTCCAAACAAAGGTAGGTACATTTCTTCTACTTTATACTTTCCCCTTTTCTTACCCCACTAGTGTAAATATGCGGATTTCTTTAAAGAGTAGTAAGACGCAAAGTACCAGGGGAAAAAAAATCAATTTTAAACGTAAATTTATTTATTTTTACAAGTGCTGTGTTGAACAACTTTGATTATAGTGAAACCCGCCTCGGTGGCGTAGTTGGCTAACGCGCTTGTCGTGTTGAAGCTCGACTGCTGAGGACGGGGAGATCGAGGTTCGAATCTCGGTCGGGTGAACTGGGGGTGGTTTTTCCATTCTCCCTCCACGCAAATGCGGGTTCACTTCCTCTAATTTAACCTTTCCGAGTCCTAATCCATTAGAGTAATCAGTTCTTAAAGCGTATAACCCGAACGGGCAGTAAGACGTGGTGCTAATTATTATTATTATTATTATTGATTATAGTGATCTCCGAACCACACGTAGCTATCTTGTCTAATGTCGAGCTACTTGTAATTTCCAAAAGGAATTTAACCCCAATCCCAGGGGACATCCTTCAACAGGGAGTTTAAGTCCTCCTCCCCCCCCCCCCCCCCCC
>CABFVX010000343.1:302188-320095 GCA_902151425.1 Timema shepardi
ATCCGAACCACGGTGGAGGCCTGGCATTCCCCACATTCACAAGATGTCTTGTCAGAGGTGAAGGAAGGGTTTGGTAATCAGATAAATCTGTGCCGGGACCGAGGATTGAACCCCGGCCGCCAGCATAGAAGTCTGACACCTTACCCCTAGACCGCCAGGTCACCTTCGAGTTAAACACTTATGTACTAATTACGCTAATGAGTTGGGATGAGGAAGCATGAATTTAGAGGAAGTGTACCTGCATTTGCATAGAGGGAGAGTGGAAAACAATTTGGGGGAAAACCCCACTCTCAGTAGGCCCCCCCTGAGATTCTAACCTTTATCTTCCAGTCCTCGGCAGTCAAATATATTACGAGAGTAGCCCGTTAGACCACGAGGTCACCGAAACGGGTCCTAAAAGTATTGATACTCTCTATCAAAAGTGACTTCTGCAGATCACATGATTTGACTAATGAATACCCTGAGATGGCGATGTAGGGGTCGCAAGAAAGGCCAGTGTTTTTAAAGTGCTTATAGCAAACATAGAGTTTAATTTTCTTCACATGGTGATATCAACAGTTCTTAAATATCTATTATGAGTAACTATATTAACTATTTATGAGAAACTCTTTTAAGTGATAGATAAAGTTGTCGTTAAATTCCAGGACACCCTTGACCGAATTCTAGAATTTTTGATATCGCCATGTGAAGAAAATTAAACTCGTATGTTTCCTACCGAAGAAATATTTGATTTATTTTGACAAAAAAAAAAGTTTTGTTCTACTCTCGTTCTTAACACTCCCACCTTAGAATAATTTCAGAACCTTTTATAACTTTATATTGTCATATATTCTAGTTACTCTGCCTACATATTTCATAGATTTGACTTGCTATCGGTGCTTATTGAACCTTGTTGATGGTGCCAGCATATTATATTCAAACCGTCAAAACCACTCGCCTATCCTTCACCTAAAATACCCATTTGACGCTAGAACAAAGGTTTCCTCAAGACGTGATATCCGCCCTACTAAACCACTTGTTTCCCTTGTGTCACCTAAAATACCCATTTGACGGTAGAACAAAGGTATCCTCAATGACGCGATATCCGCCCTACTAAACCACTAGTCCATCCATCACTTAAAAATACCCATCTGACGGTAGAACAAAGGTCTCCTCAATGACGCGATATCCGCCCTTCTAAACCACTTGTTCCCCTTGTGTCAACTAAAATACCCATCTGACGGTAGAACATAGGTCTCCTCAATGACGCGATGTCCGCCCTACTAAACCACTAGTCCATCCATCACTTAAAATACCCATCTGACGGTAGAACAAAGGTCTCCTCAATGACGCGATATCCGCCCTACTAAACCACTTGTCCCCCTTGTGTCACCTATAGGAGCGCCTTGGCCGGTTCGTGCCTCACCTGGTGCAGCTCCTCGCCGAATGGACGGAGACCTTCCCTTACGACTTCAGGGACGAGCGAGTGATGGCCCACGTGAGGAGTCTCACCCAGAAGTGTGTCACCATCGAACCCGGTATCCGCAAGGAGGTGTCCACGCTGCTGCAAAACCTGCTGCACCGTCTCACCACCCTCGAGAAGTACGAGGAGTTCTTGCACAGGGTCAACTCTGAGAGTTCCACCAGCTGCGTCGACAGTCTCAGCACGGTGAGTGTTTGTTTTTTAAAGAATAGTGAGTTCCTCAATCAGCAGTAAAACAGATAGGGTAGAATTTGTTGTCAAAAGGAATCGCTTATTCTTTAAAATATATCGATTAACCCCTAATCATATTTTTTGACTAATATTTTTGAAATTAAATTTTTTTTACCCACACTATTTGTGTACTACTTTGCGTTTAAAAAAATTATAGTTTTCTTTGAACTATTTTTTTTACCCACTTCCGAGGTTTAAGACAGGGTGGTCTAACTTTTTCACCTCAAGGGCCAAATCTGATTATAGGTTTGTACCGCAGGCCAAGATGTATTTAGTGATACCAATAATCTAACATCTAAAAAATCTACAAACAACACTTAATGAACAATTACTCTCAATACTTATAAATAATATTTTTTGTTGGTAGAATATTTCATATTTTATTACCATAAAAAGTTTATTATCCTCTCACAAATGCTAAAATATGTACACACACACACTTTCACCAACCAACTTAGTATTATAATATATATATTTAATTGTTAATCAAATAAATGCGTGATAAAATGCAATCATGAGCTTAAACAAATTCATTTGAACTATTAGCTATTTAACATTTACCACCCAGAGGTTTCCTTTAATATTTCTCCAGAACATTGTGAGGGCTATAATTTCAGTGAGCGTGGGCCAAATATGGCCCGCCAGCCACCAGTTGGACCGCACTGGATTAAAATGATACTTTTTCAATAGACTAAACTTCCGATGACAGGGAGGTCGTGGGTAGAACCCGATCAGGTGTTATGAGTTTTTTATTTAATGGTTCCCCACTCTCTCTCTCCACGCAAATGCAGGTACACTCACCCTAAATTCACCCTTACCCATCCCCAACTCATTAGCGTAATTAGTAGATAATCGTGTAATATCCTGAATGCATAATAAGACGCGGTGTTAAAATATTTGTAATTGCGAGGCTAGCGCTTTAGACCGTGTGAACACCTATTTGGCTATTCCTCTAGTCCTATTTCTTGTTTCTCCTTCCAAGTATAATTTGATACACCTCAAAATGAGGAAAATAGATTTCCTTAAAACGTATTTAGAATAGATTAACTAGTGTTGTTGGTAATTACCATTTGTGTGGTTGATTCATATTTTTATTTGTATTCTTCTTTATTTACCAACATTAATTGTATAAGTTTGTATTTTCTCAGAATGAGAGCAGAAATCCATCTACGTTTGAGTGTATTTCTATGAAAACTCGGTAGTATCTGTTATTTCTACAAATTGAGATATTTTGAGGCGGTTTTATATTTCATACCTCATTAAATTTAAGACCGTGGGGAAAAAAAGTAAACATTGTTATGACGCTATATTTGCTGTGTTATGAGAAATGAAACTCAAACTCGTAAGTTGAAAAAAAAGTTTTTTAACATAATGGTAAAATACATTTGCTTTTTTTTTCAAAACTAGAACTTAAAAAAAAACGTTAAAAAACAACGACTTATCTACATTTGAATAAGTTGGTTTCGTCGATATAAGTTTTTCATTGATGAAAAATAAAAATAAAGTTACTTTCTGGTGAAGTATGAAATGTTCATGTCATTTTATTGGCATAGTTTTATACCCTAAATAGTACCCACGACATTTCGTACCACCCTACTTGAAAAATGTCAACTAATGACCTCAAAATATTTAGGATGCAACAATTAGTACCACTTCTATCTATTTATTCTAAAAAAAACTAGCTAATATGTGCAAGCAAGGTTCATTACTGGATAGCAAATAGCTGGGAGAATGTCAAAATTTCAGTTAGTGTGAGTTAGGTTAGATAAGGTTAGGTTAGGCCAGGCTAGGTTAGATTAGGCTAGGCCAGGTTAAGTTAGGTTTCCAAGGTTAAGTTTGATTAGGTTAGGTTAGGTCAGGCTAGGCTATATTAGGCTAGGTTAGGTTAGGTTTCCTAGGTTAAGTTTGATTAGGTTAGGCTAAGTTAGGTTAGGTCAGGCTAGGTTAGATTAGGCTAGGCCAGGTTAAGTTAGGTTTCCAAGGTTAAGTTCGATTAGGTTAGGTTAGGTCAGGCTAGGTTATATTAGGCTAGGCTAGGTTAGGTTTGATTAGGTTAGGTTAAGTTAGATTTAAAATACTTGAAACATTCTACTATCATTGCCATTTTCCTTTGCGGCGTGACCTTACATATTAGAGGCATCTTACATACTAATTGAATTAAATTCGCCTGAATAAATTTAAAACTGAAGCCTGGGCCACTTACTCAAGTGGTACCATTTGTCATAACGTAAATATTTTAAAGTAATTAGTAAACCCTTCTCAGGTAGCTATCCCCTTGAGTGGTACGAAATGTCGCTGGTACAATTTGTCGTATATTCTCCTACAACAAGTGTCAACACCCTTTTAGTAATATTCAAAACTCGCCCAACATAATCCCACCCAAATCGTTTATATTTTAATACTAGTCAAATTTTACAAATATTAAAATCAATTTAAGTTGATCTTTTAAAATGTAAATACATGTTTATAAATTGAATACATTAAATAACTACAAGTTAAGCTTGTAAAATGTAAATACATGTTTATAAATTGAATATATTAAATAACTACTGTTTCTTGAATAATTACTGTTTTAAATCAGATACATTGGAATAAACACAAAAGTTATGAATGTGTTTTTTAAATTTTTAAGTTTTGAATACATTATTTTGAAATTTTGAAACAAACAATTTAATCATTGAAACATAAATTACGTTGTTATTAAAATTATTCCTCACATCAATGACTTTAATTAAAAGTAAAGGTGTTATATTATTTTTATTCAAATCACTCAAGAGTGTCATTTAAAATCTTTCCTCGTGCCACTCTTGGTACACTTGCCGTAGGTTGCCGACCTCTGCCCTACAAGGTTGGGCTAGTGGGGGGAAAAAAAACGTCAGTCGCAGGTAGAATCCTGGCTGAGTGCAGGCAATTGAGGGCGTACCAGCCGGTAATCGAACCCGGGATACTTAGTTTCGTAGCCAGGTACCAGGTACACTAACTAAACCTCTGTACCTGATTATACCCATACTGTACCCCATCCGTGCGATATTCAACCAATGAGGGGAACACTGCTGAGTCATCACTAGTAAACTCGTCGACCTTGGTGGGTGTTGGCGGTAAAGTGCTCACCTCGGAAACCCGATATTTTTGGGTTCGAACCCAGCCTGGGTCGATTGATTTTACTTGAGCGATAAAAAAAATCAGTAGCACAACTTCCTTCGGAGGGTAAATAAAGCCGTTGGTCCCATGTCGATTGTGAACATGTAAAAAGACTTCCAGTGTGTGAAAATACACTTCCCGACCAAATTGGTAGGTCCTTCCACGCTCGCTCATAGAAATTATTGTGTGCTGATATCATTCAGTTAAGAAATTGCACTTTAAATATCTCAAATAATAATACAACTAGAGAGCTCGAGTGGGTTGTAACTTTGGCTGAAAGGGTATCCAACACATTTCACCCCCCAAAAAATACAATTTCCTTCATCGTTGAAGCTACAAATGCAATATTTACACTACATTTATATATAAAAATATACATTGGAATAGGAAAAAAATACTTTATAGCTCAAACTAGCTTCTTTATTTATATAATATCAAAGATGTCGAGAATAAGGTCGGGATTTTTTTTTTGTGCCGGGTATTGGAAATGGCGGGTATCGGAACGAGGTCGTAGTTTTTCTTGGCTCTCCTTCACGTCCCCGATTTTCTTCCATCTATTTATTTTCTCTTCTACTTCCCCCCTCCCCCTCTCCTATTTCGTCTCTTATCCCCCCCCCCTTACTCCTTCCAAAAACTAACTCCTATCGGAGTGTAGGCGCCTGTTAGGACTTGAGTCTGCAAGGACGAGAAATCGAATTCCGATGCCGCGCGTCCCGTCACTACTGCAGGCTCCTGAAACCAAGAATCGATCCTTCTCTCTCTCTCTCTCTGAGTTGAGAACTCCCTGTGGAAGTATCACTCGCTCTGTTTTTTAAAAAAATACCCTCATGTTCACCTCATTTAATATCACTTTCACGTACTAAAGGTTTCATTTTTTTTATTTCTTTTTTTCGATTGGATCGGTTGAAATATGTCTTTTCATTAAAGCTTTTGTTTCTCAATTTGTAAAGACGCTCGTGGGGTTTAAATGTCAAGCTCACTTAGTCTTGTTTTATCCTGATGAGGTCGGGGTTCAAATTCCTGCTGGGTCAACTCTGGGTGTTATTTTCCTAAAGGGTATTTTCTGCTATACCTCATATTCAAATTACTTTAATATATTCATAGTCAAATTTACGTGTTCTGTAATAATGGTTTGTTTTTGATGGATATTATTATTATTACTATTAGCACCGCATCTTACTACGCGTTCGGGTTGTACGCACTTACGCTAATGTGTAATGTTAGGGTGATTGTGAGATGAAATGGAAGACCTACAGTTTAACGTGGAATCCGAACCACGGTGGAAGCCTGGCATTCCCCACATTAACAAGATGTCTTGTCAGAGGTGAAGGAAGGGTTTGGTAATCAGATTAATCTATGCCGGGACCGAGGATTGAACCCCGGCCGCCAGCATAGGAGTCTGACACCTTATCCCCTAGACCGCCAGGTCACCCATGTCCTTATCGTTACTACAGTTATAAGACTTATCTTTGGATTTCAATTTTAAATATCTCTTACACTAATTTATCCTTGTATTTGAAGCTGATTCTCCTTGGCGATCAAATTTTTTAATAAACAAATGAATATTATATTCATAGAGAGTATCCGTTGCTCAAACGGTTTAAGACGTCAGTATTTTAATAAATATCAATATATTTTTAATACACCTTTTTTTTTACAAAATAAAACACTTAGAAATTCATATTCAAATCTATCAAGATTAGCTATTAAACGAAAAACCTTTTGAGCAAGCACCATATTGAAACGAGTAACCACATTGTAAAACTTATGTGCATATATAGTTTGGCCATCATTAAAATAATTTCTCTTACAAATTTAGTTAAACATGTGTTCTCAAATTTGGCAATTATCGTCGAACAAACAAACATATTTTTGAGCGGCAGCTACATTAGCCCCATGGCTTCTTTGGTGCTGACTGACTTCTGACAGTCAACATTTAGGTATATACCTAAATTTTGACTGTCAGAAGTGACAGCTGCTAAACACATGTTTTTGCAGATCATATGGTTCAGCGTAGGGATACATAATTTGGTCTGGTAACTTTTCAAAGCTTTTAGCTGTCAGCTGTGAGCGGTCAGTCAGTACCAAAGAAGTAATTGGACTACTGTATATTGGAAAGAATAACCATGTCGGCTTAGGTCCAAAGAATATCCCTGATAAATTTCGTTAAAATTATTGGTCTACGCATTTGTAAGTTATCGCAGAACAAACATCCAGACAAGCAGACGGACAGACAGACAGACAGACGAAATTCCAAATGGTTATTAAAACAGAGTTTCGCTACAGTTGGTCCGAAATATATCTATAAAATAGCAATAATGATTTGGTCAAATGCTTTCATTTATTTTCCTTTATTTTACGTGCGCTTTCTGACTCTACTGATTATATCAGCACAGGACTTACACGCTAACTTAAATCTAGAACAGACACAATACCCAAACTCCGGCCGTTAATTCATCACTTAAAGGGGAAGTGTCAGACGGAATGCTATCAATGTTGACCGGAAAAAGATCCTTTCAATCACCACTTCACTTTACTTGGTCACTAACGTTTGCTGATTGAGTTATTGCCAATCTCGGTGGTTTTGGAGTAAAGGGCTCACCTAAGGACCCGATGTTCGTGGGTTCAAACCCGGCCGGGGTCGAAAGATCTTTCTTGAGCGATAAAATCCGTGGCACAACAACTTCCTTCGGAGGGGAAGTAAAACCGTCGGTCCTATGTCGATTGTGGCTTGTAAAAGATTCCTGGAAGGTTTATGATAATACCTTTCACTGCAAAATTTCTAGGCGCTTTTGCTCTCGCTCATAGAAATTATCCGCCTCGGTGGCGTAGTTGGTTAACGCGCTAGTCGTGTTGAGCTCGACTGCTGAGGACGGGTAGATCTAGGTTCGAATCTCGGTCGGGTGAACTGGGGGTGGTTTTTCATAAATTGTTTTCCACTCTCCTTCCACGCAAATACGGGTTCACTTCTTATAATTAAACCTTCCCGATTCCTAATCAATTAGAGTAACTGTACTTAAGGCGTATAACCCGAACGGCTAGTAAGACGCGGTACTAAATAATATTATTATTATTATCATAGAAATTCTGGTGTTTTGATATAATCAGTCGGTTCAGAAAGTGCACGTTAAATACCTCTAATAACAAAAATGGTAGGGGGACATTATTAATAATAGGTCTTTATTTTAACTTCCCTTTTTACTCTGACGATCGTCGTGAGGTCTTTGACCTATAAAAAGCACAAGAAGGGGTACATTTAATCGAGTTGATTTTTATGGCCAAGCCCAAGGCATACTAAGACCTGTGTCAGACGTTTATTACTTATAAATAAAATGGCTGTTCTTTAGCAGAAGATAAAAAGGAGGTATAAAAAGAGCTCTATTAGCTCGATAGTGCGTTTGATTTTTCTGATAGATATATATATATATATATATAAAGAGAACGTGAGAGATAGAAGTACAAAATTTATTTCTTGGAGCGTTCGTGTATTTTCGTTTCGTAAAGTAGAATACATTCAAACGCTATTCAGTTGGGATACCCCCTTCCCTCCCACCTCCTCACCCCACCGTAATGGGTTGGGTCATCAGTAGTCTTACATTGTTGGTTTTTTTATAAGGAAAATTCGGCTTTAAGGAATTTATTTATCTTTACTCATGCATATTAAAAGTCCTTTAAGTGAGAGATATTTATCAAATAAGAATACATTTATTTCAATTTTGAATAAAAAAAAAAAAAAAAATTTTGTATTTGAGCAAAAACCCGTATCAATTGCCACATTGTCTAGCACGTCATACTCGTGATAGACTGTATTTTTTTGCACCATGTATTCAGGTTATAAATATATGTACTTATTACGTTAAATGAGGAAGGTTGAATTTAGAGGAAGTGTGCTCTAATTTGCGTGGAGGGAAAGGAGAAAATAATTTTGGAAAATCACCCTCAGTACACTCGACTAAGATTCGAACCCCAATTTCCCTTGTCGTCGGCAGTCTAGTCTAAATTCAAAAACTACACTTTTAGGCGAAAGAAGGTGACTGGATTTTCTGTCATTCGAATCTTGGCCGGATGGATTAAGGTTTATTTTTCCTAAATGGCTTTTCTCTCTCGCTACAAGAAAACACTACTACATTGCCTCTCAATTCTACCTTCCTCGTCCTTACCCGATTGGTTGAATTAAATGTGGATTGTTCCAATCCGGAGAAAGACGCGGTGCTCACAGACGCAAATCATCAAAACAATAATAATAATAATAATAAAGTTATCCATGAATCACGGTACAAATATATTTACAACCTAAACTAAAGATTTAAAAGTTTTTTTGTTTTGCTTTTTCTTTATATCACTAGGCTATAGAAAACTTTACGTAAAGTATCCATTCTTTATTTCTCCGCCGCGTTTGAAATGTGGTTTGCCATAAACAATTACGTTGATTCCTTATTCTAAACGTTCCTACACATCACCTTCTTTTGTTTTCGGCGAATCTTTCTCTGCCTCCCCGCCCTCTTTTTCCAACTCCCTCAACTGCTAGAGTATGAAATATTTCTTGGGATAGCGAGAGATTTTTTTTTATCTCCTCATTCTTCTCGGTGTCTTTTTTTTCTCTCTCTACCCCTTTCTTTTTTTTTCCGCTTGTTAAAAACACGGGTAAAAATGTCTTGTGGTGAGAGAAAAATATGTGCGCCGTTTCCACTTGTCCCTCCATTTTCATCCCTCCTTTAACACCACCCGTACCCCTCCCACTATCACAGCATCCCTTACTCTCGACTATGTACACTCCAGTTAAATAAAAAAATATAATACATAATCCCTTTCCCGTTCGCAAAATACGCTTAGCCAGCAATAATTATTGGTTTCGGGAAACTTTGTTTATAAATTTATATAAAAAAAGTTTTCTTTCTAATGGTTTGAAAATTTTGAAACCGGGTTCGACGCCAGGTGGTGTCTTTGAGATTTATGCATGAGTTAGTAATAATACCCAGACATTATCTTTGGGGGCGTTCAAGTATGTAAGAACATTTTTGGACAATTTTAGCCCCTCTACCCTCTTGTAAGCAAAAATAAGATATGTCTGACTCCCCCTCACCACCACCCCCTTCTTGCTTACGTAAGATTTGTCAATTTTTTTTCATTTATTCACAGAAATAACCATTCTTTTTTTCATGCAATTTTGCCTATGACCTGAACAGGTAGCAAGACGCGATGTTTAAATAAATTAAAAATTCATGCACTGTATAAATTGTTGGTAGTTATTAAAATAGAGATGTAAATTAATATTGCGAAATAATTGACAATTAACACAGGTATACAATGAATTTAAATTTTCTTACTTTTAATTGAAGTTATTAAAAAAAAGTATTATTAGTGAATACAAGAATATTATATTTATAAAAAAACACCCTAAATTCAATTTATTCCCATGAACAAGGCCCTTGAATCCACGTAAACACTTTTAGTTATTATGTTTATATTTGGGTAGGGGGGGAGGGGCTAGGTCACTCAAGCCTTGGCTTATTTCTATAGGCTTCTCCCCTCCACTTGCGCCCTCCCTCAATTTTGCCCGTCCTTATCTGTCTTACGTAAGCATTCTTCTGACCCTCCTTCCTTCTGTAAGCAAAAATAAGCAAAGTTAAACCCCCTTCCCTCCTCCTGAGGTGCTTACGTAATACTTGAACGCCCCCCTTTACGGCATTTAATTAAGGAAGGGGGATAGGGGGGAATGAGTCAACTTGTAAGCGCCGTGTATAAATTTCCTCGGAAGAAATATGGAAATAGCTATGCGCACACCGGTAGTCTAAAAGTTTGGCTTACGCTGGATTAAATACGATGCTAGTTTCGATGTTCTTGTACGTTTACCGATCTTGGAAGACTTGTTTTAAAGTTTAACAAGTTTGAATTGAGATTTTTTTTTTTACGAGACAGTACTATTTTTTTTACAAGATCTTAAACTTTAAAGTTTGGAAAATTTGTTTTTTGTTAGCTCCAATTTTCATAAGAAGATTCTTATTTGACAACTAGAAAAGTTATAGATACTATAAGACAAATTCATACTTCAGGTCATGCAATATGCAGCTGTCACGTTTTATATGTATTAACAATATCTCCTCGGTCCCTGCACATCTTTATCTGATTACCAAACCCTTCCTTCACCTCTGACAAGACTTGTATTAATCACAACTTGTGAATGTGTGGAATGCCAGGCCTCCACCGTGGTTCGGATTTCACGTTGAACTGTAGGTCCCTCATTTCATCTCACAATCACCCTACCATTACACATTAGCGTGAGTGCGTATAAACCGAACGGGTAGTAAGACGCGGTGCTAATAATAATAATAATNTCACAATCACCCTACCATTACACATTAGCGTGAGTGCGTATAAACCGAACGGGTAGTAAGACGCGGTGCTAATAATAATAATAATATTAACAATATATATTAAATAGCACTAGTAATATAGTGGGCAAGACGTGCAGCGCGAATGGGAGTCTCATAGAACCTTGAACAAGGTATTGACTGGTGAACCCAATGGGAAGAGATCATTGGGAATACCGAGACGTAGATGGGAGTATAACATTAGAATGGACCAAAAAGAGAGAGGGTGTAATGAGTTGGACTGGATAGAACTAGCTCAAGATAGGGATAGGTTGTAATGAGGTGGACTGGATAGAACTAGCTCAAGATTGGTATAGGGTGTAATGAGGTGGACTGGATAGAACTAGCTCAAGATAGGGATAGGGTGTAATGAGGGGGACTGGATAGAACTAGCTCAAAGATAGGGATAGGGTATAATGAGGGGGACTGGATAGAACTAGCTCAAGATAGGAGTAGGATGTAATGAGATGGACTGGATAGAACTAGCTCAAGATAGAGATAGGGTGTAATGAGAGGGACTGGTGTAATGAGATGGAATGGATAGAACTAGCTCAAGATAGGAATGGGTGGCGAACTTTTGTAAGTGCGGCAATGAACTTTCGAGTTTCTCATACAATAGAGTGTGTGAGTAAATAATATAGCAAAATAATGTTACCAATGCTGTCCGTGAAAATATGTTTATAAAAGACCCTTCCTATGAAAATCGCTCTATATGTATTATCAGATTTTACAATACAGTTCTGTTTGATAGAATCCTGTTAGAGTTTCACCACATGCCCTAATGGCGCGGTAAATACGATATTTAAGAAGGTGGTGGATGGAGGGGCCAAAGGCAATATCATTCTGGATAGGGGTGAAATTGTGATTCCAACAAATAACACGACAACCTAATGTGTTACCCTGACAGTGAATTAAATTCAACTCTCAACGAAGCAATGCCCTTAATATAAAGTGTTGAATGTTGATGACCTAGTGAATGTATGTTTATAAGCCGTTATCGGTCCGAGTTTATAAAATATCTTGTAAGGCCCTTGGCCCTGTAGAGTGCAAGTATAAAACCTATCTTGGGGGATGGTGGGTGGGGAAGGTGAAAGGCGTGGCCTGGCTTCACAATCGACCAAAGTATCCTTCCGCGCCAGCAAGAACAGATGGATCACGTAAACCGTTGATGGCGCTAGCTACCGGAAAAGTCTTGAAGGAAAAATCATACCTTTTGGAAATATCAGTTTTCTCGAGAACGGGTGAAATTTTTAATGTTATTATTTTCAACAACCCTTCTAAGATACTGTATCAATGTTTATTAATTGTTACATTTTCTTATTTTTTTTGTTACTAAGCCGGCAGATTTCTATTGAAAAATGTCAATAGTATCGATATTTGATCACTTAAAATTATAAAGGAGGTGTGTATATAAAAAGTATAACTTAATCAACATGCTTCTATTCTTGAACAAGCCATTTTCGAATAGAAAATTGCAAAACAATGAAAATTCTTGAAGAGAGCCGTTTGTTCCCACGGCTCTGCATTTCCACGCCAAATGAAAAGGACCAATCGCATTAAGTTTCTCAACTTAAAATAACATACTCATCAGAGCTCTCAACATTTTTTGGTAGGGATAATTTTTTCATTCATCTGTCCCATTAGTACAAATAACACGAACTAATATTATTGAACTTATATACAAAAATAATTCAAATCTCCTAAACTAAAATTAATATATCATGAAACTGAATGAGGGGAAGGTATTAGCCTTTTTGCTCTCTGCCACGGCTTGCCTAATATAATAGCTAATTAAATTGTGGGATTAGCTTTTATTCAACATTATTTTGCAACAACTGTTTAACACAGTTGATAAAGTTTAATCCATTAAGTTCTTGCTTAAATTCTAAGTACTACCTGATCATAAATATATATTTTTGGCTCTTGGGTCTACTCAATATTATGGTTTTTCTTATTACAAGTAATGCCAACAATAATTAAATACCCCACGTTTATCCTTAAAGGCAACATTCTAACCTTGACCAATAATACATTATGGCCTTATCTGATAAGTTGAACCATAGTATAGTCCGTCAAGATAAGTTTGTTTCCGTTCAAGGTAAACGGACTGTAGGCCTACATCTGTTTGGCTTCATTTTAATATCCGAGTGCTTCCAAATGTTGACAACATGATTTGAGTGTTTAGTGTTGCTGTCCTGTCCTGTTCTTTATATGTATGTGTTTAAAGAAATCATATTTTTAAATAATGACATAAAAAAATCACAAATTCTCATTTCAAAGTTCTTTGTTCAGTTTGTTTTTAGCACGATTGTCCCAATTTATCAACCTTTTCCTTTTTTTTACTTCTCCTTTGTTCCAAGTTTAACTCCCCCCCCTTCTCAACCTAAAAAAAAACCTACCAAGATAAATCAACCCCGTGAAATGTGGGTTATTTCACACCCTTTCCCTTCCTCCCTACCTCTTTTCTTCAAATTTACAGGTAAATGGATTGCTGATACAGTTTCTTTGGTCTCTCTTAACTTCAAATTTGGTTTCTTAAGTGACTGCAATAAACTTTTTATTTTGTACATTACACTGCATTTAGGAGTGTTACGTAAAGGGTTGCCAACTCATGAAATGGGCAAACCTCTTCAAAAGTCCACCGCTCCTTCATACTCCGTACAAAGGAAACTCTGGGTATAGTCCGGTTTTAATGGGAAGGAATTTTTAGAAAATACTAAATATTATTTCGCTATTATTATTATTTACCACCGCGTATTACTAACCGTTCAGGTTACACGCTTTAAGTACTAATTACGCTAATTGATTAGGAAGGTTGAATTTAGAGTAAATGAACCCGCATTTGCGTGGAGAGAGAGTGGAAAACTACTTAGGAAAAACCACCCCCAGTTCACCCGACCGAAATTCGAACCTCGATCTCCCCATCCTCAACAGTTGAGCTCAACACAAGACTAGCGCGTTAGCCAACTACCCCACCGAAGTGGGTCTTTCACTATTGATATTGATAACATTTTACAATATTATTAGTGTTATTTTATAAATATTGATATCTATCGAGGTGATAGCTGCAGATCACATGAACTGACCCATTTCATTGGCCAAATGGTCTAAGAATCACTCTCCCATTAGACTAGCCTGCTAATTACTAGGATATCGGGGTTCAAATACCGGTAGGATCTATTGAAGTTAGCTTTCCCTAAATGGTTCCCCACATTTTTTCCACGAAAATACGGGGAAAATGCCTCTAGAATGCTTCCTTCCTCATCCGTAGCCCATCAAGGTAATTATCATATATGCGTATAACCTCGACAAGTAATAAGAAACGGTGAAACCAGCTTCGGTGGCCGCGTGGTCTAACGCGCTACTCTCGCAATAGACTAGACCAGCGATGAGGGGTATATCGAGGTTCCAATCTCGGTAGAATGTACTGAGGTGGGTTTTTACAAAATTGTTTTTTACTCTCTGTCCACGCAAATGCGGATACACATCATCTAAATATACTCTTATTATATTATACTACTATAAAGCGACATGTCTGACTCACCCACTGATACTAATGTTCACCCACTTCCAGATGAGCTATAAACTTGAAATTTCACAAACTTATAGATAGCTTTCAGCCTGTAACCTACGGAAAAATCCCAAAAAGTAAAGAAATAAAATAGCAACCCCCGAAAAAAAATGCAAAATTGCGGAGCAACTTTAAAACCGGTGCGGCCCTTTCTCTTGTGGCTTAACGGTAAGACCTATCAAAAAATGGCTCCATAATTACATTAGTTTACATCTTCCTGCAAAGCGGGATAATACCTACAACTATTAACCTATAGCCCGAACGTATAGTAAGACGTGGTGCTAACATAGATGAAACAAGACGGTGTGATTTAAAAAACAAACATGATTTGAATGCAGATACAATAACTCTTTTAGTTTACAAGGCCCATCCTATGCAAATTGTGATGGTAACTAAAACTATACTCCTATGACAATACTAATTATATTCTAACAAATACACCATACTAAACATATAGGTCAGGATATTTAAAATCCATAAAGTCGTAAAATGAAATATTTTACTCTATATGCCATGAATTGGTGGACATAAGTTTTGTAATGTCATACCGATAAAGGATTAATTACTAACAGAAATCATATTTTAAATAACTTTTTCTGTTATTGTAGGTATATCTTTCCATTACGATAAAAAAACAATTCAAACTGACATCGTTTAATATAAATACTAAGCCATTTATTTATTTTAAAATGTCATTTTTTTACGTTTGTTAGATGTTAAATAGATCAATACATATATTATTATTATTACTTAGCACCGCGTCTTACTACCCGTTCGGGTTATACGCTTTAAGTACTGATTACGCTAATTTATTATGAATTGGGAAGGTTGAATTAGGATGAAGTGAAGCCGCATTTGCGTGGAGGAAGAGTGTAAAACCATTTAGTAAAAACCACCTCGAGTTCACCCGCCCGAGATTCGAGCCTCGATCTCCCCGTCCTCAGCGGTCGAGCTCAACACGACTAGCGCGTTAGCCAACTACGCCACCGAGGCGGGTCAATACATACACATATAATTAATTACCGTCTTAAACTATATTTATCTACATATTTTCCATGCTAGACATATTATGTTTATTAAAAAAGAAATGTGTTTTTAAAACTTAATTATAAAGATTTATCACAAGGACTTTCATTATAATAATAATAATAATAATAATAATAATAATAATAATAATAATAATAATAATAATATAAATTGTTGGTTATCCATACAGTTAGGAAAGTTGTAATATGAAATGCAAGCCAAAATGGCTAATGTGACCAAACCTGTGTTTATTAACTAAACCTTTAAATTATTCTCAAATGTTTCCGTGCCTTACGTTTTAAACTTTATAAAGTAAAATCTTCTTTTACGACTTTCTTTATGGCGTTTCGTTTGGTGGTATTATGCCACATGTATTTTTTTCCATTATTTTTTACCACACAACATTCTTACTCCCCCTGCCCTATACTTGTTTTCTTCCCCCTCACATTTTTTTATTTTTTTAAGCAGAAGAAAGCGAGCGATTTGGATCTCTTTTCACGTTTTAGATCTCGTGTTCTTAGTGGCAAACCAACTCTGTATTACTTCCCGTGTTACTTTCTTTTCAACCGTGAGAAGATATGAGCCCCCTTTACTTTTCATGTATCTCTTTGAGAAAATCAAATATTAGTCTCAAGGGTAAAGTCCCCTAAGCGGTATTTTTAAGATTGTGATAAAAAATATATAAAATATATCATAATGTAATTCACAAATTGTAGTTAAGGTTAGAATGCCTACAAATAATATACAAAAATAAACAGATAGATCTAAACAAAATAAACAGATGAAGAAACTTTCTCTTAACCCTCCTGACATTTTCATAACTTTTCCCTGAATTTAAATATATTATTGATTTATTTATTTAATGTTTAGCTGTTTACACCTGCAACATTTTAGATTAGTTTACATTACAAGTAAAGTTTTTTTAAGCACTGCGTTTTACTACCCGTTCTAGTTTTACGTGTATGAACTAATTACGCTAATAGTTTAAGAGATTAGGAAGGTTATATTTAGATGAAGTGTACCTGCATCTGCTTGGAGGAAGAGTGGAAAGCCATTTTGGAAAAAGACCCTCAGTACACCCGACCGAGATTCGAACCTCGATCTCTCCGCTATTGGCAGCCTAGTCTACTGCGAGAGCAGCGCGTTAGACCATGCGGCGGGTAAGTAAAGCCAATTAAAATAGTCAGTTCATATTTTATTTATAACAAAAATGAGCTATATTTAAAAGTAAGGTACAGTACATCTTTAAAATTATCTAAAATAATTGACATTAAATACCCGCAAAACTCTTTACCATATATTTTTTCTTTAATATAAACTACTATTCTTATTATGTATCATGTTTATCTTTTAAAAAAGGTGTCCAATAAAATTATTACTCAAGTGTTTATAAAATATATTGTGTTTAGAACCTTGTCTCATATTTGTATCTTACTGATTACTGGCCTCATGGTGTAGTTGTCAATGCACCTGGCTTCCATTCTTATCTGGTACCTTGGGTATTTTTCTTGAAAGAGGGAATCACCCCACCGTTTATGAAGGTTCGGCTAGTTACAGTAGCCCCACGGCTTCTTTGGTGCTGACTGACAGCTCACAGCTGACTTCTGACAGTCAACATTTAGGTATATACCTAAATTTTGACTGTCAGAAGTAACAGTTGCTAAACCTGTCAGAAGTAACAGCTGCTAAACACATGTTTTTGCAGATCATATGCTTCGGCGTAGGGATACCTAATTTTGTCTGGTAACTTTTCAAAGCCGTCAGCTGTGAGCTGTCAGTCAGCACCAAAGAAGCCATGGGGCTACTGTAGACTTAAGTTAGGTTTTAAAAGATTGCTTCCAGTGGTCCCACACCCTCATACTCACTATCACACTCATACTCAGTACATTCGGGCGTCCATCGGGCTACGGTACATTAGTACTGGCTAATCTTTCCACTACTGGGCTACGAATGATGTAGTCCATAAGCGCAATATTATTATTATTATTGTTATTATTTTACTAATGGTTTAAATAAATGACCCGCCTCGGTGGCGTAGTTGAATAACGCGCTTGTCGTGTTGAAGCTCGACTGCTGAGGACGGGGAGATCGAGGTTCGAATCTCG
>CABFVX010000344.1:0-18147 GCA_902151425.1 Timema shepardi
ACTGTAGGTCCTCCATTTCATCTCACAATCACCCTACCATTACACATTAGCGTAAGTGCGTATGACCCGAACGGGTAGTAAGATGCAGTGCTAGTAATAATAATATTTCTATAAAAATTGGAATTTATTTTTACTGCTCGTAAATTCGATACCAAACCTCAAATAAAACTCGAAAGGCCACCTGACCTTTTTCTAACTCCGGACAAATTAAATGCATTTCTTTAATAATTCACTTTTTCCGTTCTATTTTATCAGGTTAAATTGTATTAATCAAGAATATTCTTAGTACAGGTATTAAATCGTATTAAGATAGAGTATTTCTAGTCAATCGTTGAAATATTCACAAAATATTAATTTTAATAACAGCTCTTGAAGATTTTTTTTTTGTTTCGTCCCCACATCTCACTGCTCGTTCGGGAAATACAATTATGTATAGTACCACAGTAATTAGGTTATTGTTGTAGGAATGATAAAGGGTGAATTCAAATAAAGTGTAGCCACATTTGCTTGGAAGTGGAAAATAGCAAACCATTTGAAAAAAAGACACCTCATTAGCTTACACCCAACCAAAATTCAAACCTCCAACCTCCGCGTCATTGTTACTATAATAACGCCTGAGACCACGCGGCCACCGAAGCGGGCAATAATAAACTTCCTCTTGATGTTACTCGGTGCGTTTTACTTCTTGCCCTGCAGAATTATTTTTTCAGTTGTTGTTTTTTTAACATCAAAGAGAAAAGTTTCAAGAAAAACTTTTTCGTCTCACTCTGGGTCAGCCATCCATTAATTATTAAATGTTGTAAACACCCCAAAAACACAAACAAAAAGTCTGCCTGTTTTGAGACCTCCAAAGTACTATCACGAAGACAAGATAAGTTTTATTATTTTTTTCTTGTTGATATTACTTTTACATTCAGCTTTTTTTTCCCTCCATTTTATTGTAATTATTTTTGTAACAAAATAAATGCCTTTATCTTGTATTATTTATTTTTTATGAAACAAAGCACGTTATTATTTTGTAAAACACATCAAATGGAAGAACATTATTTTAATTTAAAAAATGTTACGACATAATTGTACATATTTTCTCATTTAGAATATTACAGTTTGTGTAAAAAAATTCAAAGATCCGTTATTATTCTCATAAGCCATCAATTATAAAGTTTTCCCAGAAAATAAACATCATGTTGTAAATCATTTAATACATTTATAACTAAGATATAAATGTTGACCAAAATTGCTAAATTTTCCAAAATCAGTCATCAATAAACCACTATCAAATTATTATTTTTTTGTAGTACGAACATGCATTCCTAAGCTAGAATAATATAAACCACCCCTCAGATACAAATTTTAAACAACAAATTTAATTAAAAATTTAAAAGTCAAATTTTCAAATTCTAAGACTCAATAGCTATTCATAAACGAATTTTTCCCTGAAAAACAAATATACATTGTTATATATCTAAAACCCTCCCCAGTATCAATTCTAAACTAAATTGTTTGAGTCATTTGCAAAAATCAGCTATCAGTAAACTGCTCTTAATTTGAGGGCTAAATTCAAAATTTAAATAAATCCTTCAATAATGACAATATGCCATCTAAATACCAAGTTTGAACAAATTCCATAAATCCTTCAATCATGACAATATGCCATCTAAATACCAAGTTTGAACAAATTCCATAAATAATTTTGACTGTAGCTTCATGGGAAAACAAACAGACAGACAGACATGTGAACAAAAAGAATTGAAATAGCTATTTTGGTGGGTTCGGAAAAACAAAAATTATTATTCATCATAAACTGGAGTTTTAGAATGTATAAGACTACAATAATTTATCTATATTAGGAAGTAAAAATCAATTTTGTTTGTAAGCCGATCCCCTTTCACAAGTGGTTAGAGAAGTCAACTAGGGTACAAGCAAGGGCATTAGGCAAGCCTAGGGCCGCATTCTAACCGAATATATTTTTAATAACTAATATTTAAAAAACAAGCTAATAATGATTTCTAAATCAAGAAACAACATTTAAATATTTTATCTAATAACATAATCCCTTTTATAGTTTTTTTTTCATTACAGGTCGCTTTGTCATCGAATTACTTTGAAATGTAATTAAAAACTTCGGAAAATATTTTTTTTTAATTGAAAAAGGGAAAGTATTTTTTGCACACATTAGTAAAAGGGAGAAAGGGGTGCCACTTATTTTGTATTTATTATTTTATTTTATTAATTTTCCCTTTTTTTTACCGGTATTTTTGGACCCTCTAATTATTATTATTTTAATTTTCAAATGGGGTGCAGTTTATTTTTCATTAGTAATATTTCAACTGGGGTGTTATTTTAGGTCCCACCTAGGGCGTATGAAACCCTTGCGTTGGCTTTGACTATTAATCCTGTTTTGATCCTAAGCGGAGTCTAAAATAAATAATAGATGAGATCTATTATTGAGATAATATAATTCTTGGGGATAAGTGTTTTTAAGAGTTATTTTCCACAGAAAGGTACCTAACGGTATAATCCATAAGATAAGAAGGAGAATGGTGGCTATAAATGCACTCACACTGGCGTGGAGAGGAGATGTGAAAACCATAATGATAAATCACATTAGGAAAACCACTCTTAGAGCATTCAACCGGGATTTGAACCTTGACTTGCTCACCATTGACAATCAGCCTAGTAATATATGGACGTCTTAAACGTCACATCCAGCCTTGTGAATAACAAAATATCCTATGTTAGCCTCGTATCTCAATAAGATTATTTTAAATTGTTAAAAATATGTATTGATAGGAAATGTAAAACTTGTACGTTATTATCAGAATGAGCTCACTGTATATATGTACACTTCTTTTGCCGAGAAAGGTAGCATACTTACCTTGTATCGTTACACTATGGTATAGCTTATAATTTACAGCCATAGTGTAGTTCACCGAGAAATACTGCTACCTTTCAGGATAAACGTAGTGTAATTAATTTGAAAACTAAAAAAGAATTGAAGAGGAATTAATTAACAAAGTTTTTTTATCCAAATATTGATGTATAAAAATAAATTATAAAATATTTTATATAAGTTATTTAGTGTTGTACTTACGTACAATAGTGGAGAGAAAAATAGTATTGACGAAAACTAGTCAGATAGTACAAGAAACTGAAAAAGGTCAACTTTGTTAGAGTACATAAACTTATTGGTCTGCCCCCAAATATGTTAAATTTGAAATTGAAGTTCTCTCTAAAGTGTATACCAAGATGGTGTAAACTTACTTACAGGAGAGCCAAATGGGGGAAAAAAATTGGTGGGCTAAAAACTTTTATTGGTTCATTTTTCTTCAAAATTAATTTTTTTAAATTATAAACACAAATAATATACTAACATGAATAAGTTTAAATACATTGAGAATGTATTTTAATCATAAATACTTCAGTGTCTTATTGTATTTTTAAGTTTGTTCAGAAGATTTACGTGATGGGCGTGTGACAAGTGAAACTGTGAAAAGGTGAGTCTCAAGAGAGAAGACAGATGGTCATCAGTAAGTTGGTTTATAAGATCACTTTTCCTAAGTTTCATGGTTGATAACACTTGCTCGCATGAATATGAGGATTCAAACATTACCATATATTTTTGGCCATGATTTACCAGGCTTGGAAATGTTGATTTTGGCATGGTTTTATATAAATACGGTTTTGTTGTGTTTAAAACAGTTTACTTAACAACGCAACCAATTGAATGTAGCTAGCTATCTCACGGACAGGATTGAAAAAATCGGCGAGCCGTAGTTTTTGGACATCCCTAATTTATTTTGCTACGACAGCTTTAGGTTACTTATTTATTTATATTTTTAAAAAAAAGTATCACGGCACTATAAATTATAATTCAATGAGTTTAGTAAGGCATTACGAGCTAAATTTGAAAGCAAATTGCCACAATTAAAGAGGTAAATCAAGTCAACACAGGCTAACGAAGGAAACGCAAGGCATTATAAGTTGAGGAAGGAGGTAAGTCACTACAATTTAATATGGGAAGTACGTTAGTTTAATCTAAGTTAAAGTTCAAGGGGGAAGCAAATCAGTCATTTAATACATTTTATATTCCTATAATCAATAAACTCTTTTTGTTAATTTGTGTATTAACCAAAATAAATATACAAAAAATTATATAATTATAACTACATGTTTTATGTTAATTTTTCATCATCAGACATGTTTAAATTGTGATTATTTGATGAATTTTATAAAACATTTTCCTTGAAGAGCAAGAAGATAAGAATATTCCTAATTAATTACAATTTACTTGGGAGGTTCCTGAACTAGAACTTCAAATGACATCTTGGTCTTGGTAAATATACAAAACCAATTTGGATTCAGATTGAGTATTTAATCTTATATTAAAAAATCAATTTCACACAAGTTAATCTCAAAAATTAGGAATTAAATCAAAAATATGTCTCAGAAAATGTTAACAAACTGTAAATTTAAATCAAAGGACGAAATAAAGTTTAGTTTTAAAATACTTATTTACTAGGATTTCACCCAGCCGATAAAGTTTTTGAAAGTTTTCCACATTTCTACCCAAACTTTGTACGAGATGAACTTCCAATTTAAAGCTCCCAAGTTAACTTTAACTCGAGGAAAGTCAAGCAAGAGTAGTTAGATCCTATAATCTGATCAGATCTTCACTGCTTTGTTTTACGAGCAAGTTTATTTTCAAACTAAATTTAGATTCAAAGTAATTAGTCTATAGAAAGATTAATGATGTAGCCATCAAAGGAATTAAGTGCGTGTGTGGTAGCTTTAACTTAGGTAAAAAAAAATCATTTTAAATTACATAAGCTATTAAACTTACATTCATAAAATCACTTTAAAAAGTTAACATTATAACATTAGTACATAGATTAATGTATTTATAGCTCTTATTTATATTCTTACAATCAACTAAATTATCTTTTTTTTAGCGTTGCGTCTTATTACCTGTTCATGTTAAACACAAAATTAAAATGACTATTTTACGATTAATAAAACTATAAATATGTTCACCACTAATCTTGTAAATTTGGAAATAGATCAATAAATTAAATATGTTTTCATGAATATAAATATTTCTTCCTATTTATTTTAAAATACTAAACTAGAAAACAAGTATTTTAATATAAGTTGTCTTATTTAGTGAGGGAAAAATAAATAATTATTCAAACTTTTTTATTTATCATCAGTTAATTAACAATATCGGTGAACACGCATTCTTAACTTCAAGTTCATCGAACGTTGATAACGATAGGTCGTAGATTGAATCACGAGTCGATTGTTCGCTAAATGGTTTTCTACAATCCCTAACGCAAATGAAGGTACATTTCCTTTGTGCCATACTTTACTTATCACTACCCCATTGTTATAATTAGTTTTGGATGGATATTATTGTTAATAATACGTGCACCCGCTTCGATGATCAAATGGTCTAAGACATCAATCACTCTCTCAGTAGACTAGACTGATGATAACGAGATCGAGGTTCGAATCTCAGTCGTGTGTACTGAGGGTGTTTTTTCCAATATTGTTTTCCACTCATTGCTTCGCTAGCTCAACTCTAAAACCAATGTCGTAATTATTACACAAACGTATAACTTGAACGGTTAGTAAGACGTGATGTTAAAATAAGACGTGGTGCATTTTAAAAAAAAAATCAATTAGTGGTAAATGGTTCAATGAGAATTAATTGCAATTTTGTAAAATAACATGCTGTTATAGTTTGTTTTCTATTCTTATATCAAAATCAAGTGAGTTTTGTTTTACTTGAAATTAATAATTTAACTTATTACAAAACTTAAACGAGTGGTGACATGTTTTATGACTAAAATAATTACAAGTTTGATCCGTATTCGACAGTTAATAAACTTGTATTTTCTGTTCACACAGGAAAGGCAGTTTGTTGTGGCAGTAAATGTCGTTAATTTTACCCTCCCTCATGAGTCCGATGCAGTTCTGAAGAGCTTTGCCACCATCGTTGGGTTGACCAGGGAACCACTTTAGAACCGTCATGTCAGCCGGGTTGCCTAAAATGTAAAACTTCAATTAATTCAAAATATAACAATAGTTTTAGACTTTATGGTATGGTGTCTATAAGGCTTCTTTGACCATTTTTGACATTTACTACAAAGTATTGGGGCACCCAGAAATTTAATTTGGAGGGAGGAGGTTATACAATAAATCAGTGGCTAGAATGCAATTTTGGGGGAGTAGAGGTTTTATGGGAAAGCGAGCGTGACCTAGCCGCTGGAGTCCAAGAAAACTTATGAATGTTAAATACCTCTAGAATCTATTAGAGGCTTTCTTTGTTAGCTTGGGCAGCTATTTACATAATTTAAGCTCTGTAAATGACCTTATTTCCTGTTTATAGTGGGTAGCTGTAATAAATGTTAAATGTATACAATAATCTTTGGTTCATCAATAATGGCTGAAGAAAATGTTTAATATATGTATGTATATATTATATATGTACATATATATTTTTAAGCTGGTTTATTTCAAGCAATAGAACTATTTGAAAATATTACTTCTTTATAAACTAGCTATCTGTTTAGACAGTAAATAAGTCAGTATTAATATATACAAAGTATTGACGCTATCGTGTGTGTGCTTTTTCCAACTGGGAATTTCAGGGACTATTTTGATGTGCATAACGTTTTTTCAATATCAAGTCTTAGGCTTAATCTCCAAATGTAGCTTATATATAATTTAATTGTGTCTTCTTGTATTTAAAATTATTTATGTTTTTATTAAAATCAGCTTTCCCGTATCTATCCCCGTCTAAAATTTGTCATATCCCTTCGACCAATGAAATAAACTTACTCTATTTGCCAAATTTTCAAAACCTTGACTATTTCGGGGAGGATGAACGTGGAACATAGTTTAGTAGCTTTTGAAGTGTCATAAAAGGTCAAAGTTAGTGTAAACCAAATATAGAGCTACCTCAATGTATTTTACGATTGAGATCCGGGTTTTACTCCAGTATTAGTGGTTTCTAAATAAATTTTAACGTCCAATTTCTGAATCAAAGGATCATAGCGTTATAGCATAACACGAATTATAAACAAGATTAGTTGTAGTACAATCACACTGCTCAGTCGCTTTGTCATCAACACATCATTATTGAAGATTAAACGAGAATTTAATCCGTGATATATATGCTGCCCATGCCAGAAATTAAACCAAAGACACCTGACTCTATTTTATGCATAGCTATTTTTAAATCTCCATCATTCAAATGTCAGTGCAGTTCCTAATATTTATCTAAAATCAAGCATAAAACTTCGAAATTAATAATACATCAAGATGTATCATAAATTAAACTACACTAAATACAAACAGAAACTGGTAGGTAGTTTACTGTTTGAACGGCAATATTTGATAAATGGCCTGCTTAGAGAATAGGATGCTCCGTGTCAACCTCGGTGGTGTTGGGGTAAAATGTTCACATCAGGGCCCGATGTTCGTGGGTTCAATCCCAGCTGGGGTCAGCTGATTTATCTTGAGCGATCAAAATCCGTATAACAACTTCCATTGTAGGGAAAGCAAAGCCATCGGTCTCGTGTAGATTGTAACATGTAAAAGAACCTTGGGAAATGTGGGAAAACTACTTTCTCGGCAAAATTGGTATTTCCTTTCTTTATCGCTCATAGAAATTGACGTGCAAATAATCAGCCGTTTCAGAAAGTGCACGTTAAATACATCAAATAAATAAATAAATAGACAAATACATCTTAGCAAGCTGAGAGCGTATACAGTGTATGGAAAAACTTGCTACTAAGTAAGTGCCTCACTTGTTTAGCAAATTTGATTCAATGTGGTTTTCCGAGCACCTCTCCACACTAAATTGATTGCATTTCCTCTAACAGCTTTCTTAATCCCTTTCACATGGATTAATCCGTAAAATAACCCTAATGCTAGAAAATAAGAACTATTTGTTCACTATATAAAACAAATGTTCAGGTAAACAAATGTGCTAGAAATATTTGTTTTTAATCATAAGTGTCTGGTAATATTACTACAATTTCAAAGACCATCTAAAGATTTGGAGGTCACTGGTTCGATCCAAGGTTAAGAAAATAAAGAAATCTAATTTTGATGCGTGGCTTTGTCTGATTTCTCAGATATGATATATTATATTATTTAATTTGGGTGTTTTAGGGAATAAATGCTGGAATAGACCCAAATTATTTTTCAAGTAGCTCTTTTTTTTTAGAAATTAAACTGTTAACACCCTAAATTTAACAAATAAGCACAGTTTAATTTACCAAATATATCCATGAAATGTCCCTCTGAGTACTGATCATGTATGCCAGTAAAAGCATACTTGTTGAGTTCGCCATCTTGTATTTTAGGATGGCGGCTAAGTATACCAAGCAGAACGTTAACCTCTTTCTGGGACCTCGGAATTGCGAGATGGGCACCTTCCTGAGAACACGTGTTCCTTCCCTCTTCCCACGTGACCAGTGACGTATGAAGCTTGTAGTACCCTAGGTCAGGGACCAGTTCGTATCCAGGGCCGGGTTTCGCCGGAGGGCCTTGGGATAACGAACCATACTCATTGGTTAGGATCACATACTGTATACTAGAGAGCACTATTTGAATCACTTATAATAAAGCATTGAGCTTTATATACTTTAGGTGGCATTGCCCGTATCAGTTCGTGACGCATGGATTTTCCATGGGAATTAGAATGATAGGCAGATATGGGGTCAAGGAGCTGCAACAGTTACCTGCGACCGCGGCCGCAACAGACCGTGACGACACTAGCCGAATGCGACAGTCGCATGGGGTGTTTTCCAATTCACGACTCCAGCCGCAGTCACGAGTCGATTTCGAGATGGATAAGAGTAGAGATGGTCTGAGTGAGAGAAACTTTTTGGATCTTTTGAAGGAGGAAAAAGATGACGAAATAATTGTAATGTGTTTGTACAGCAGAAGGAAAAAACATAAGCTGGACATGCATGCATGTCCTTGAACTTCGGACAATTTAAAATTAATACGCGTGGATGTTAGGATTCTAACTCACACAACACCATATCCTGCAAGTGGGTCATTAGCACCTTCAGTTTTAGTTGTTTAAACATGTTTTTCAAATAGATTAACACACAAAGTTCAATAACAAATAAGCAATGTCACTGCGGCTTTGGCCGCAAACACTGCTCACTACACCAGTACTGTGACACGTGCCGCCATCGCCTCATGTCGCAGACCAAATTCAAACAGCGCATGCACGAAGACTGCGACTCCAGCCACGATGTGGCTTCAGACGCAGTCGCATTTAGCTGTCACATATTGGACAACGCACCTTTTGGATTAACTTAGCGTAAAGTGGAGAATAAATGAACAGTTATCAAACAATACGAATAGACGGATATGTCACTGTACCTACCATCCGACTCCTGGATTTGGCAACATTGTAAAGTCATACAAGATTTCCCGATCAGTATTAATTTCTGATACTATTAACCACAATATTTATGTTACATCCCTTGTAGCCTACATGCATGACCTTTATAATTGGGGTTTTGATTTCATGAGTATCTATACAATTAAAAATAATTGACCAAAAGTCCATGTTTAAAAAAAAACTGGTGGTTTCAAATTCAGCGTGTAATTACTGTCAAAAATTACTACACATATATATATATATATATACTTTATTTTCGTTGTGTACACTGCCCTATCCAAGGTTTTTTATGTTCTAGAACCTAACAAATAATAGAAATAAAATCTCTAATTAATATTAGATTATTTTAGGGATACAGAATCTTAGTAAAATCTAATAAGCATTAACATTATTTGGTAGTAAAAATAAACTTGACAGTTGTTGAAGCATGAGTTCTGAGCACTGTCACTTTTTAGTAAAAGCTCATAGTTAAATTAACATGACACTCGCTTCGGTGGTCACGTGGTCTAAGGTGGGTAACGTTCTGTCCACACAGAGCGACTAAAAGTCCACAAGATAGATAATGCATCTCTCACGGTCAAATATACCATACACAATTCCACATTTCAAAACTCCATAAATTAGTATTATTAGCACCACGTCTTACTACCCGTTCGAGTTATACGCACTTACGCTAATGTGTAATGGTAGGGTGATTGTAAGATGAGATGGAGGACCTACAGTTTAACGTGGAATCCGAACCATGGTGGAGGCCTGGCATTCCTCACATTCACAGGTTGTGATTAATACACGTTTTGTCAGAGGTGAAGGAAGGGTTTGGTAATCAGATAAATCTGTGCTGGCACCGAGGATCTAACCTCGGACCCCCAACAAAGAAGTCCGACACCTTACCCCTAGACCGCCAGGTCACAACACAACTCCATAAAAGCATAAATAATTGCTCAGTACCTATTGGTATTATAAAAATATATATTTCGAATATTTTTATATTTTTTTAATAGAGTACTACAATATTACAATCAAATGATATTTACTATCTCAAATAGTTACGGAGATATGATAAAAATTTGAATATTTCATGTAAAATTTAGAATTTCCATTTTGTTTGTAATCTTAAACAGTGGCTAGGTAGAAAATTAAATCAAAATCGTTATCGTGGATTCCAAGGAAATCGGTTGTTTCTCTCTTTTACATAAAGTAAACTATCCTTAATTTTTGTGCTGTATATCTAATTCCAAAAACTCCTAGAGGAACTTTATAATAATGACCCTAAATACCAAATTTTAGACATATTAGTAAAATACTTTAGGCCGTTATAAGACAAACAGACAGACTACATCAAGAAATCCACAATTTCTGTTTCAAGGGGTCATAAAACGTAGACATTCATCAAAAGTTCGAGTTCACTTCTTTCTCTGATGGGTAAAGAGAAAGTAAAAAGCTTAGTAGTGGCCTTGGTTGTATTAACCAAAGTGTGAAGGGTAAATAGAATAAAACGCAATTGGGTAGTAATATAAAACGCCTTCATTTCAACCTTTATTTGTTTTTCAGTCCTCAGAAAAATTTAAAATTACTTCCCTTAATTTATAAATGTCAAAAACAATATTATTTTTCTTCGTGTATTCGCTGTACAAGTTGCTTGAGAGTTTCTACCCCAGAAACGTTACTTGCACAATCATTAGGTATCTCGGTTGGCTGTGACCCTGAAAATGTTCAGAGAGAAAGAGTTTAGGTAAACATTCGCTAAATAATGCTGACGAGAATATAGTTTAAATTAGACTGGTGGATTTCCTGTCTCGTTTGGCACGTCACATTCAATCTTTATACTTTCCCATCCTCCTCAAATGATATTTTTTATTTTAGAAAAATTAACTGACATTCTTATTTATTATGTAAAACACACCCCAATAACCATTTTAAACCAAATATTTCTAGCTATTTTTTCAAAATTTTCATATTTTAAAGATTTGTCACCAGTAAAACACCCCTAAATATTTTATTTTTTCTCTGGAATATTAAGTATACATTGTTATTAATTTCATCATGTAAAACGTTTCCCAAGGTATTCATTTTGAGAAAAATTGTTAGACTCTGCCTTAAAATATAAGTAAATAATGACCATGGACACGGTACGATTCCAGGATAGCTCAGTGGTTAAAGCATTGGTATACTAAGCCAAAAGTCCCGGGTTCGATTTCCATGTCTAGGTGTCGTTTTTAAATTTATAGAGCATTGTTAAAGCCATTTTTTTATTTTAAATTTTCAAAAATCGATAATTTGTAATTTATAACATCTAAATAGAAAGTTTAAACCAAATCCACCAAACCATTTCGGCTGTAAACTCAGGTATAGACATGCATAGGGCATTAAGGACACCGCCAGGTCATTAGTCGGCGACTTTTCCAAGTGGAAACTCACCTGTCGTGTCAGGGTTAGGCATCCACGTGTCTAGGAACAAACACCTATTACGAGGCTCCTCTAATTCATCACGGCTGTGTCCTTTGAGCGTAGCCACTCACATTACATGCGCAGCGAGCGATTTAGGAACTGATTTTCCCGTGCCTGCTGTCAACCCTGTCATCGCCTGACAGCTCGGACAACCCTCCACCTTGGCCAGTTTGGCTCCTTCCGTGAGGGCTGGACTCTCACATAGGAGTGTTAACCCCTCGGAGGAGGTCAGGTGCCTAGCCCCAGTAATCACTCATATTGAGCTTTCAGTTTGAGTTGCCCAGCGGGGATCACGTGGAGGTGGCCTGACCAGCTTTCCTGGATGGTACTAGCTACCAACCTCCTAGTGTGTGGCGAGTAGGGGGGCATCCACCCCATTCGCTCCCACATAGAGACCTTGGCAGAGATTTATCTGCCCTTTGGGTTAATCGCTCCGGACTTTACGTGGGGGCCACCACGATAAAGCACTCTGCCAGGATTACCGGACGAGGATCATCCTCCAGGCAGAGGGAGGAATCCTCTTGTCCCATCCGATCCAGGGCAGTCCTCATGATGGCAAGCACATCTCAAACCCAGAGAGCTTCCAACCCCAACTGAGCGCTACCCCCTATACAGAGGTACAGGAATATATACGTGGGACGATGACAAATAGAAATGTAACACCCACCTTTTGAGTTCAGGGGCACATTAAACGTTAAGTCACCATAACCTCTCAAGGTCAACATTTTTCACGATCGCAATAATTACTCTAATTGATACAGTTGAAAATAGAATCATCTTAATATAAACTTCATCACGTTTTTGGTCAATTGATTTCTTCATGATGTTTGGGAAATATATTCAGAAGGACTTTGGCCCAATTAGATTTCTTGGAGACGAAAATTCAATTTATGTGAGAAGACATTCAGAAATATATTATATACGTAAAAAAAATCTGTAAATAATTTCACAAGAATTCTTGAACGACTTTTAATACATACAACATTGAATTAAAAAAATATGATGATATTAACATATTGGAAAATATTTGGAACTACGTATTTTATTTATTTTATTCTGAACCAATTAACTTTATTCTACAAACTGTAACGTTTTTAGCATGAATCTTCGTCATGGTTGTATTCATAATGTACATATTATTTTTATTCGACTTTTAGTTGCGCATACAAGTTATTATTTAATATTATAAATTAGGTGGTCTAGGGGTAAGGTGTCGGACTTCTGTGCTGGGGATCCGGGGTTCAATCCTCGGTCCCGGCACAGATTTATCTGATTACCAAACCCTTCCTTCACCTCTGACAAGAAAGACATCTTGTGAATGTGGGGAATGCCAGGCCTCCACCGTGGTTCGGATTCCACGTTAAACTGTAGGTCCTCCATTTCATCTCACAATCACCCTACCATTACGCATTAGCGTAAGTGCGTATTACCCGAACGGGTAGTAAGACGTGGTGCTAGTGATAATAATAATAATGATAATATACTAAGTAAACTTTTTTACAGTAATAATAGCTTTTTAAATTTATTTGTGGTATCTAACCGACTGATTATATCATCACACAACCTATAAATAAACTTAGATCTAATGCTCCAAGCACAACTAATCCTGCGGCCTTTAATTTCAGTTTTCTAGACCGGAGCCACTACGTTTTCATTCAGGTAACTCCTCATTTGAACTCTTGAGGCTGAGTTGACCCCTTTTAAAGGCCTCATAACAATTTTGGAAGCACTGGGAATTAAACCCGGGACCTCTGTATCTATAACCTGGAACTCTGATCACTAGACCAGGGGTCTTATTTTACTATAATTGTATTAATTAATTAATTTATATTATGTCATCAAAGATGGTTGTTGTGTTTTTTAAATATTTTTTGTCCAGCTATAATATTTGAAACCTTTTTTATACCCTTTTTTTTTATCTATAGTACAATTACAATTCAAATTTAATTTTTAAATTACTTCATCCACGTTCAACCACTCGGTATGAATACATTAATATCTAATATACAGAACGTACAATTTTTGTTGTTCCATACCTTCTAGAATAGCAGTGACAGTGAATATCTCTCCACTTTTAGTCATTTCCGAGGTCTGAACTAGATCCACTTCCCAAGGTCCATCTTCCTTATTCCCACTGACATCACTCCCACCATTGTTCTGCATCTTCAACTGAAATCATGTTTTATATTTTACGAGTAATATTTCGACACTGGGCGTGTAATATTTGATTTGATTTATTTTAAGAATTTAGGTGCCCTCCCAGGTGCTATGGAAGTAATAGAGCTGTTTTAAAAAGATATAATTTACTGTCCAAAATTATATTGTTTTCATTTATTGTGTATCTCATTAATTTATTCCTCCTTATATTTATTTGATTAAAAAAAGTGTATAATAAATAGCCTCAACTTGTGAAGATTGCGGTACTCTTCATAACATACTCCTCCATATATAAAGTGTATTCACATATTATACTACTCTAAAGTCACGTGGCTGACACACTCACTTACATTAATGTTTACTCACTTCTAGATGAGCTAGAAACTTGAAATTTGGCAAACTTATAACTTATAGTCTGTCACTGACGTGGAAATTCTAAAAAGTTGGGGGAAAAATGTTTGACCCCCGAAAGAAATTCAATACTTTGGAGCAACTTTAAAGTCTGTGTGGACCTTTCTTTGGAGGTCTCTTGTGGCTAAACGGTAATACTTATCAAAAAAACAGCTCTGGAATTACATTAGTTTACATCCATTTGCAAAGAAAACTCACCGGAGGTTTGGGGACGGAGCCCCCAACGAGCAAAGTGAGTATATATATATACATCTTACTGCCTGTACGCTAACGAGTAATGAACCAAGGACGAGAAAGGTTGAATTTAGAGGAAGTGTGCTCACATTGTATTGAAATGAGAATGGAAAATCCTTTAGGGAAAATCATCCTGAGTACACCCAACCAATAGTTTAACCCCAATATCCCTATCATCGGCAGTCTGATAGTGACGTCTTAAACCATGCATCCATCGAAGAATCTATAAATATTGAACTTCCTCATACATACTTACATACTCTATCAGTATAACTATGCAAATATATCGAATGGATAGTAAGACTTGGGGCACGAATAACTATTTATGTGACGTGTACAGTAGGGCAGCGGGAATGGGAGATTTTAGAGCCGTGCTCGGAGTCTTGATTGACAAACCCAATTATAAGAGATCTTTGGGAAGACACAGATGGGAGGATAGCATTAGAATGTACCTGAAAGAGATAAGGTGTAATGAGGTGGACTGGTTAGAACTAGCTCAAGATATGGATATTTGATGTACTTTTGTAAGTGCCGCAACGAACTTTCGAGTTTCTAATGCCATTAAGAAATTAAGTAGAGATTGTGTTTATATTTCACCCTTAATTAGGATTAAAAAAATAAAAGTGAAAGTGAAATTATGTATTGATTTTTTTATTAGAGAGAACAAAAGATTCTCAAAGTCTGTAAGAAGACGATACGTAGCGGCTGAATCTTCTTACCTCTGATTTCCAATGGCCTGTCAGGTTTCTTCGACTTACGACCGAGAAGCTGAGGGCGTAAGGACGCGACGCAGGACACTGTTGCGACGAGGATTCACATGAAGCTAGATGTGCCGCTACCAGGATCAGCCACAGTGTCGTCTGGAAGGCAAGGGTGCTTCTCATGGTAGGAGGGAGTGACTTCTTACAGAGCTGAGATAGCCCTACCGAACACTCGATGGACGAAACTCGTGGAGAAAAACTGTTACAAACATTTCTTTGGTTAGTTGTTTTTGTGATGAATTTATCTACTAAAAAGCACTAGAGACAAAATCTCGATGGTATCTTAAAATATATTTTATTTGAGCATGTTAAGTTGGGTTGGAAATAGAAGTGAAATAAGGTAAGTATTTATTTTAATAAAAATGTTGGCCAAAATAAATCTAAAATGGCTTAAGTTTAATTTTCATGAATATACTTACTGGAATTTGATAAGAAGCTTTTCAAAGAGAAAGAAAAAAAGCCTTGTGTAATTCTACGATAACCTTGACATTTAATCAAGGTTTGTTGAGATTACTATGTGTTGAAAGCTAAATTAAATATACCCACGCTACCATTATTTTATTTTTATTTTTGTTTTAAAAAAATACCACAAGAAAGTTTCCTCAACTCAGTCACCCTTACATTCAACCTTTATATAAAAACTATCTATGTATTTATGATATTATATAAATTTACTTTACCGGTACTTTAATTTACATCCATTGACCATTACGGTTTCCAGCCTGTGGGCTGGGTAATTTTTTATTCACGTCGTATATTTTTCCACTACCGGCTGGCTAGGCCTGTCATAGCTTCATATGTCATATAATCTAACTTAATACTAGGACAGGCACAACATCCAGTCCTCACCCGTTAATTCATCAGACTGAAAGGGTAAACCCACATTCCACTAATAATACATTTTCGGCCATACTTGGAATCTGACCCAGGACCCTCAGCTCAGTACACAGTCACGCTACCAACTGAACTAAGGTGTCTGATCTTGTGTATTGTATAGTTGTATATAATATTTAATTGATACATAATTTAATATCATCTTATAATATCTTAGTATTTTCTATTTTAAGAAGAGGAATTGGGAAAAAAAACACCGACTGATTTTGTTGCTATATGTGGAATATTCTCCGGTATTGGAATTATAAAAATTGACTAACCATAAGTGACATAAAACTGTGTTAGTTTATGGTAAAAAAAATATGTTCTCTAAAACTCCAATTATTTAATAATAATAATAATATTTAGCACCGCGTCTTACTACCCGTTCGGGTTATACGCTTTAAGTACTAATTACGCTGATGGATTAGAAATTGGGAAGGTTTAATTAGAGGAAGAGAACCCGCATTTGCGTGGAGCGAGAGTGGAAAACCACCCCCAGTTCATCCGACCGAGATTCGAACCTCGATATCCCCGTCCTCAGCAGTCGAGCTAAACACGACAAGCGCGTTAGCCAACTACGCCACCGAGGGCTGGGTAGTGGAAGTTGTGTCTGTCCTTTATTTAAGTTAGTTTATAAGACATGTGGTAATGTAATCAGTTGGCCCATATGGTACACGTTAAATACCTAATAAAGAAAAAGCAACAACAACAAAATCTTCTTCACTACGTTAAGTGCAGTGTTTTTTATGTGTGCCTACCATCCAATCGTGTCGTGAATGACGTCAACATGGCTATTGATACTTCAATTTTGTTTGTTTACGGTGTGAAAACACCTTATAATTTTTAGTTTACGAACAATAAAGCGTCTTAGATTTTTCTAACACTCCATTCTGTCGCTTCAGTAATCTTAAATTGTAAGCACATTGGTTGTGTTTTGTATCAAATGTTTACGTTAAGAAAATCCTGATACGACACTTTGTTAAGTGAACGTTGCATTATTCTAACTTTATTACAATCGTGATCCCGGAATTAAGGTTGTTTATTGTACGTGATGTACTGTACATGTTATGCTAAATCAATTGATCACACACAAAATAAATGTGTGTGTTTACATTCACTACTAGTGGTAAAATTAATTAGAAAGGTCTGCTAATCGCACCTGTTTCCGGTAAAGTGTCAGCTTAATTGCACGAATGTAGGTTGTTATTATTAGTTTATCAAAGCGTCTTACTATCTGTTCAGGTTATACGCATATATGATAATTACTGTACTGGTGTAGGCATGAATAATAAATATTCTCACAGATAATCAGCCCGCCAAGCCTTTATGGCTAAGTATGGTTATAGCCACAACTAAATATCATATTCTTTAAATTGAAATAATATCAATCACAGACTCTGTCTGAAAATATGACTGGAAAAATATTGTCCAGAGCATTGAACGTCTCCTGGATAGCTCAGTGGTTAGAGAAACGATGTCCTAGGTCAAAAGTCTCGAGTTCAATTCCCGTGACCATGTGTGATTTTTAAATATAAAGAACATTATTTTAATTTAACTTTACTTATCGCTTCTCTGTTAGTGTAATCATATCGTAAAGACATACGGTCAGTAAAGCAGAGAAAAATATTTGGGCTCTATAGAAGGCTTTAGTGTAAAATCTTTTGCGAGATTTTTATTTTTTATAAGCTGTGTATAGTAGTAAAAACATATTTTCTTTTTGTAAACAATGATTACAATTCATTTATTATATTACTAGAAGTACCTGACGTTACCCGGGATAACCACGCAATGGCTTGCATGGTTATACCGGGCAAAGCTTTTCTTCGCTTC
>CABFVX010000344.1:18294-33685 GCA_902151425.1 Timema shepardi
CCCGACCAAGTTTTTAATCAATTTAAACAAATCAAATCCAAACTTTAAAATTCCGGCTTCAAGGTACACATGTTCGTGCACAGGGGCTATTAATGTTTAAATGTCATACCTGTGTGTGCGGTAGATATCACGCAACGCTCGTGACAAACAAACAGACACACAGATAAATAAACCCTTCATCTTATTAATATAGCTTAGTATTATTTTATAAGTAATGAAAATATTTATCAAGAGTGACAGTGGAATATACCATTACTTGACGTATGAATAATTGAAAATAGATCTAGTAATCTCGCTAGCAGTCCGATAAAAATCAGATGTAGCTATGTGCCTATCGATAAAAAGTCTAGTACAAAAAAAAATTGTAATAATTATTTTATTTTATTGGAGCCATTGCCAACAAATTCACAAAATAATCTGTAACATTTAAAATGTCTTACCTTAGATGACGTAACTGTTTATAAACTAGCACTACAGTAATGAAGGATAGTAATGGCATGTATCTAGCTTCATTCTGCGGCTTATTTAAATACGTCACTGTTAAAAGCATTGGAGTCTACTTGTCTGGTTAAACCAAACCAACATCTGTCAACTATAAGAATGACAGCTGGGGATTTAAATAAATTACAGAGGATTCATTTTAGTAATATCCTAGAGACTGGACCGAGGTTTTATACTTTCAAATTGATACAGTTATCTAAAAGAAACCTTTAAAACGTAGACTAACGTGTCGGTTTCAATATTTCCTTAAATTTTTTGTCATTTAAAATAAAATAAGGAAAATGATATATAAGGAATCGATCTGAATATGAACTATATAAAATACCATAGAATTCAAACAAAATATGTCTATTCTGAAGAAAATACAAATATATTTATATAATACAAATGTTTATAAAGCTATAGGATATATTTTATTTTATTATTATTATTATTATTATTATTATTATTATTATTAGCACCGCGTCTTACTACACGTTCGGGTTATACGCACTTACGCTAATGTGTAATGGTAGGGTGATTGTGAGATGAAATGGAGGACCTACAGTTTAACGTGGAATCCGAACCACGGTGGAGGCCTGGCATTCCCCACATTCACAAGATGTCTTGTCAGAGGTGAAGGAAGGGTTTGGTAATCAGATAAATCTGTGCCGGGACCGAGGATTGAACCCCGGCCGCCAGCACAGAAGTCTGACACCTTACCACTAGACCGCCAGGTCACCTATATTTTATTTTATTTATTTATTTATTTAAGGTGCATTTACTCAACCGACTGATTATAGAAGCACACGACTTATAAATTAACTTATATCTAGAAAAGACACAACATTCAGCCCCCGGCCGTTAAGTTATCATTGTGAAATGGCAAACCAGCATTTTACCAATGATAAATGTTTTGGCCATGTCAGGTCATGAACCTGTGAATTTTATCTCGGTAGACAAACACGCTACCGATTGAGTTTAGGTGTCGGATTGTAAGATATCGTTTAAAAGATGTAATTGAATCAGTATCATTCTATTAATTGTATACGTCTTTCTAAATTTTAAAATTCGTAGAAAATTATTGTTTGGTAGAAATTTAAACCCGCATCGGTTGGCAAAGCTCATCTAGCCTGGTTTGCTTGAAATGGGAGGCAAGGCTCGAATCCCGACTAGGTGTACTTAGTTGGGGAGGGGGGGGGGGGTGCAATTANGGGGGGGGGGGTTCAATTATTCCCCACTTTCTCTCCTCAATAAAGGCGAGAGTATTTCGTCTAAATTTTGCCTTCCTCAACCCTAACACATTAAAGTAGTTCAATGCAGATATCCGACAAAAAAAAGTAGTGATATTTAAAATGATCACACGAGGGGAAAGGTGTCAATCTTGCCTGGTGCAGTTTGCTGGTGACACGTACGTCGAGTTAGAATCTTGGCTTGTATTTAAGGCTCTTGGTCCTGTCGAGTGCAAGTCTAAAACCTATTTTGTGGGATAGTGGGCGGGAGGGTGAAAGGCGTGGCGTGGCTTCCCAACCAACCAAAGTATCCCTCCGCGCCAACAAGAACAGATGGATCACACGGAAACAGTACGTGGGTGGTGCTAGCTACCTGACAGGTCTTGCGGAAAAATCATACGTTTGGAAATATCAGTTTCCTTGAGAACGAGGGAATTTTTTATGTTAATATTTTCAACATCACTTCTAAGATAATGTATCGATGTTTATTAACTGTTACTTTTTTTTTATGACGCCGGCAGTTTTGTATTGAAAAATGTCAATTTAATCGATATTGGATCACTGTTAAAATTGTATAGAAGGTTTGTATATAAAAAGTGTAACTTAATCAACATGCTTCTATTCTTGAACAAACCATTTCCGGAAAGAAAATTGGAAAACAATAAAAATTCTGGAAAATAACCGTTTGTCACCATGGCTCTACATTTGCACAACAAATGAAAAGGGCCAATCGCCTTAAGGTGGTTATTCCTAAATGGCTTATACCGCTCCCATCCACACAACTGCGGATACACGTGTTGCTAAATTATCCTCATTGCTACACCCACTAATGTTGATTTTGGATAGTCTAGATGAATAGCACGAGAATAAAACCACCTTAATCCAAATGTTCGTTTTATTATTATTATTATTATTATTATTATTATTACTATTATTATTAGCGCCGCGTCTTACTGCCCGTTCGGGTTATACGCACTTACGCTAATGTGTAATGGTAGGGTGATTGTGAGATGAAATGGAGGACCTACAGTTTAACGTGGGATCCGAACCACGTTGGAGGCNGACCTACAGTTTAACGTGGGATCCGAACCACGGTGGAGGCCTGGCATTCCCCACATTCACAAGATGTCTTGTCAGAGGTGAAGGAAGGGTTTGGTAATCAGATAAATCTGTGTCGGGACCAAGGATTGAACCCCGGCCGCCAGCACAGAAGTCTGACACCTTACCCCTAGACCGCCAGGTCACCCATATTCGTTTTAGTGACGTCATAATTTATACATACACAGACCTAGCCTAATTATAGATATATATACCTTGTTTTTTTGGTTGGAAGAAAGTTTGTAAAATACAAACCTATTTTTTTAGGTTCAACATTGATAACACCTGCTTCTGTGGCCGCATGGTCACTCTCGCGATAGACTGGCTGCCGATGATGGTAAGGGTGCACTCAGGGTGATTTATCCTAAACTGGTTTTACACTCACCCTCCATGAAAATGTATGTGCAATTCCTCTAAATTCAACCTTCATTATCCCTAACACATTAGCGTAATCAGTACATAGACGTATAACCCAAACGGATATCAAGGCGTGATGCTAAAACAAACCTATTTGATATAAAAGTTAGTACTCGTATATCTGTTTTCACGTATTCATACGTCAGGTAATATGATCTGCAGCTGTCACTCTTGATGTATACAGGATGGGTCGGAAACAGTTAGACGATCTATGCTGAGGAAAGTGATGGATAACATGCTGAGGTTTGTCTGACGTCCGGTGGAGCTCACCTGAGTGACATTATCTTCAAAAAGTGAAAAAAATTAGTTTGTAGTTTGTTTTATCTAACTAATGTATATAATATACTTTTCAATTAAAGTGTTAATATTCGCGTTAGTAATAATCTACAGGAGCCACATGACTTCTTTGGTGCTGACTGACAGCTTTGAAAAGCTACCAGAGCAAATTATGTATCCCTACGCCGAACCAAATGATCTGCAAAAACATGTGTTTAGCATCCATCACTTCTGACAGTCAAAATTTAGGTATATACCTAAATGTTGACTGTCAGAAGTCAGCTGTGAGCTGTCAGTCAGCACCAAAGAATTCACGGGGCTACTGTAATTGATTCGGCCTCACCTGTATATATCAAGAGTGACACCCGCCTCGGTGGCGTAGTTGGCTAACGCGCTTGTCGTGTTGAGCTCGACTGCTGAGGACGGGGAGATCGAGGTTCGAATCTCGGTCGGGTAAATTGGGGGTGGTTTTTCCTAAATGGTTTTCCACTCTCCCTCCACGCAAATGCGGGTTCACTTCCTCTAATTCAACCTTCCCAATTCCTAATCCATTAGAGTAATTAGTACTTAAAGCGTATAACCCGAACGGATAGTAAGACGCGGTGCTAAATATATATCAAGAGTGACAGCTGTAGATCACATGACCTCACGTATGATTACGGGAAAACAGATCTACTAACTTTTATGTCAAATAAGATGTTTGATAGCACCACGCTTTACTACCCGTTTGGTTTATATACCTATTTACTAACTATTCTAATCCATTAGTAAGGTTTAATTTAGAGAAAGTGCACGCACATTTGCATGAAAGGAAAGAGGAAAACTACTTAAGAAACAAACCCTCTTAGGTACACCCGACTGGAATTGAACCCCGATCTTTCCGTTGTCGGCAGCCAGTCTATTTCTAGAGTGACGCCTTAGACCATGTGACCGCCGAAGCGGGTAATGTAAGTTTTCTTCTTATGGGAACAGGACTGTATATAAAGGATGTACCGGCCTAACATGTGGGACCCATTTCAGCGGTGGACAGGAAACAAATAACAATGAAAAAAGTCAATTTAAACATATTATGTTTTATTTGACCTTTCCTAGTTACAGCCAAGTTGTTCAAATAAACTGTTTGCATATCGATTTATATATATAAACTCGATATATCTCGAACTGTTAACTTGGTATATTCTGCTAATTCTAATTATAAAGCTTGCGGCATTCTACAACATGAAGACTGCAGGCTTGTATTTAGCCCAGAGGTGGCCATCTTGAGCACATCTTATAATGGATCAAATAGCCAAAGATATTATTTATGCTTTTTAGCGAGTCGAAAGGGGTTGCGTTATCTGATAGCTCGTGATCTTAATTATTGATCACACATTTGTAGACGACGATTTCCGCACGTCCATCATAGACTCTGCCTTAAAATATGAGTGAATAATGACCCCGAGCATGGGACCAATCCTGGATAGCTCAGTGGTAAGAGCATTGGCGTAAGAAATCAAAGGTCTCGGGTTCAATTCCCATGTCCAGGTTTCATTTTTTAATTTTCAGAATATAATAGTTATTATAATGATAAGCAGCTCCACATTACTGACGTACAAACATGTCTATATCTCTGAAACAAAGTCAAATGACAAAAATTGTGTGTGTGCATGTGCGTGTGTGTGTATGTGTGTCTCTCTCTCTGCCTTGTCCATTGCCAAAGTGGGTCTCCCGTGCTACGGTACACCCTGTACATATCTAGGTACATAATATGTGTAATACGTATGTCGATCCAGTCCCACCCCGGAGACTACCAGAGCTCCCTCTTGCTCGGCTAGGCAGGACAGAAAGCGGGTACACGACGTGTCAAACATGTTCTCGATGACGTGGTGGGCCCAAACGCAAACCTTTGCACCTCAGTTGTTAGGGGGCCTTCCTCTTGTAAGTTCACGCCGCCCCTGCTCTCCAAGGACTCCTCTGCAACAAGCAACCCCCAACTTACAGACGATATGAGGTCTCCCCAAGGTCTGCTGAGAGACTTGTAGGAGCCGACAACAGCTCTAGAGGACTCGCGATGACAGTTTGTTTATGGCTAGAGGTACTGTCCTAGTTTAGACTAATACAGGGGTCTACAAACAATGTGTTCATATCTAGCTTGGTGTTTAGGTACAGTCCTAGTTTAGACTAATTACAGGGGTCTACAAACAATGTGTTCATATCTAGCTTGGTGTTTAGTTGCTGTCCTAGTTTAGACCAGTACAGGGTATACAAACAATGTGTTCATAGCTAGCTTGGTGATTAGTTGCTGTCCTAGTTTAGACTAGTACAGGGGTCTACAAACAATGTGTTCATATCTAGCTTGGTGTTTAGTTGCTGTCCTAGCTTAGACTACTACAGGGGTATACAAACAATGTGTTCATAGCTAGCTTGGTGTTTAGTTGCTGTCCTAGTTTAGACTAGTACAGGGGTCTACAAACAATGTGTTCATATATAGCTTGGTGTTTAGTTGCGGTCCTAGTTTAGACTAGTACAGGTGTCTACAAACTATGTGATCATATCTAGCTTGGTGTTTAGTTGCTGTCCTAGTTTAGACTAGTACAGGGGTCTACAAACAATGTGTTCATATATAGCTTGGTGTTTAGTTGCGGTCCTAGTTTAGACTAGTACAGGTGTCTACAAACTATGTGATCATATCTAGCTTGGTGTTTAGTTGCTGTCCTAGTTTAGACTAGTACAGGGGTCTACAAACAATGTGTTCATATATAGCTTGGTGTTTAGTTGCGGTCCTAGTTTAGACTAGTACAGGTGTCTACAAACTATGTGATCATATCTAGCTTGGTGTTTAGTTGCTGTCCTAGTTTAGACTAGTACAGGGGTCTACAAACAATGTGTTCATATATAGCTTGGTGTTTAGTTGCGGTCCTAGTTTAGACTAGTACAGGTGTCTACAAACTATGTGATCATATCTAGCTTGGTGTTTAGTTGCTGTCCTAGTTTAGACTAGTACAGGGGTCTACAAACAATGTGTTCATATCTAGCTTGGTGTTTAGTTGCTGTCCTAGCTTAGACTAGTACAGGTGTCTACAAACAATGTGTTCATATCTAGCTTGGTGTTTAGTTGCTGTCCTAGTTTAGACTAGTACAGGTGTCTAGAAACAATGTGTTGATAGTTAGCTGTCCTAGGTTTGCCAGAATAAAAGTATGTTCAACTTTTTTTTTAATAAAATTTTTTACTTTTGACACACACCCTCCTTTTAATTTTAGATTATGGAAATGTACTAATAACCAAGGTTAGTTTTTTTTAAGATAATTTATTTGTTTGAAAGGAATCCATTCAAAAAAAATTCTAATCTTTCTTTAAAATAATGCCTCCAATATGAATTTTAATTGATCCATACGCATACAACAAACTATAAATATTATATTATTTATAATTTACGGTTTTAATCATTCTTAAGGTCTAAATTTTAAGATTCCCCATAGTATAAAACTAATCCTAAAAAAACTCTTATCAAATGCTAAGTTAGGGTTAAGTGTGATTTTTTTTCTCTCTTAATTGAAAAATGTGTTAATTCTATTTAAATATCCACTATTTATTTTATAATGCTTTGATATTCAAACGAGCCTCCCCATAAAGATCGATTTTACACATTTTTTTATATCAATTGTGTACCAAACGTGACCCTACACCTTCGATCATTTTGTTCTGAAAGCTCCAGTCCAAATAAAATTCACCAAACCACTAAGTCAGGATTAAAACTAGTGAGTTGTTCTCTGCTACATGAAGGTGTGTGTAATTATTTACTTTATGCTCTTTCCCTGGCCCACTGGAAAGTTTGAGCCTCTCTAAGAAATAGAGCCTTAACTCACCACAGCCTTGGAATGATTCAAATATAAGTTTGAGTTTTAAATGATAATGAGTCTTTCTAGTAATCGAATCCTTAAATTTATTCGAGATTTAAATTATTATTTTTTTAAATTCAGATTCAAAATTCGAATATTATTTAGTTCAAATTTTGAATATTTTTTACTGAAATCCGTATGTGTGGTTGAATGGTTTCTAAAGCGTTAATCTTTAAATAGGCTGGATTGTCGGGGACGGAGAGGTCCAGATTCAAATCCCGTTCGGGTTAACACTACTGAGAGGCTGGGGGGTTTTTTCACATATTGTTTTACCCGCTCTCTGCGCTCAAATGTGGGCACATTTCCTCATAATTTTATTGTTCTCATCTCTATCCCTGTATATATACGGATATCCGGGACTGGTAGTAAGACAATGGGCCAACAAATAGCATATCCGCGATTAGAGTTAAGTAGAATGATTCGGAATTTGTAATTAGGGGCTGTAAACTCAGCCATTTTGAATGGGTTGTTTATTATTTTTAAACGCACTCTCTCTCTCTCTCTCATTTTAAAATTAAATATGTCACTAAACATGTAATTATAAAGCCAAGACTCTTGAGAATAATACGACTCTATGCACTTCTTTTGGGCGGCTATCTTGTACGCTATCCGGTGACCTGGCGGTCTAGGGGTAAGGTATCAGACTTCTGTGCTGGCGGCCGGGGTTCAATCCTTGATCGCGGCAAAGATTTATAGGATTACCAAACCCTTCCTTCGCCTCTGACAAGTCATCTTGTGAATGTGGGGAATGCCAGGCCTCCACCGTGGTTCGGATTCCACGTTAAACATTAGGTCCTTCATTTCATCTCAAATCACCCTACCATTACACATTAGCAAAAGTGCGTATAACCCGAACGGGTAGTAAGACGCGGTGCTAATAATAATAATAATGTACACTATCGCTCACAAAAGTTGGGCCGACACCAGTGGAACTTTGAGTGGAAAGCCGGTCTCTTTTTGTGAAAGGGACTATACCTAGCTTAGGTCCTTAGTATTTAAGGTGGGAGTGTAGTGGACGCGAGAATGTGTATTTTTTCGTTTTTATAGCAAAACATATTTTTGACCAAAATAAATAAAATGTCGCTCCGTTGCACATGTTGATATCAACAGTTGTTGAATATAGGTCATGAGCATGGTGGCATTAGATGAGAAAAGTTTTAAATTAAATTTTAGTCATTAAGTTTGTCACTAATTTCCAGGACACCTTTGAAAGATATTCAAGAACCGTTGATATCACCGTGGGAAGAAAATTAAACTGTTTGTTTCTCTTGGATAAATATTTTATTTATTTTGGCCAAAGATATTTTTGCCATAATAAACCCCTTTTCTTTCATCCCCTACACTCCCACCTTAAGTGCACGTCTCCCTCCATGGCAAGTATCAAACTTAGGTAGTTAATGGAGCTGGAACCAAACGTCGCATCACAATGTGGTTTTCTGTGTTATGCTTTAATTACAGGAGGATTGGGACTATAAGAAAAAGTTTTAACATTTTGTAAAAGGAAAAGTAACAAACAAATTAAATATGTATATTATAAAATTTGTAAGATAATTAAACTGATCCCAATCTCACCGTTGTAAAATAAATAATTCAGAAGATCTCACTTCAATACATTTTCTGGTTCGTATATATACAAAGTATGCCAATTAAATGTATGCATATTTTATTGTAATATATTTAGACAAGTAAATAAGGACTTGCGTCATTTTGTTGATGCTTTGGTTACCTTAAAGTTATAAATTTTTTTTGAATGGCCACCATCAGCACCAATGCATCGTTGACAACAATGTGCAGCATATAACATAATATTATATACTTAGCACCGCGTCTTACTACCCATTCGGGTTATACGCTTAAGTACTTATTACGCTAATGGGTTAGGAATTGGGAAGGTTTAATTTAGAGGAAGTGAAGCTGCATTTGTGTGGAGGGAGAGTGGAAAACCATTTAGGGAAAATCACTCCCGGTTCACCCGAGAGAGATTCGAACCTCGATCTCCCCGTTCTCGACAGTCTAGCTCAACATGAAACTAGCACGTTACTTAACTATGCCACTGACAATATTACTTGCTGTATTGTTTCATTTTCAATTTCGTGTTTCATGTTCTGGAGGGTTCTTTGTTTTGTAAACCGTGTTCTTTAGAGTAACCCTCAGGTAAAGTTTAGTAGTTTAGTGGTGATAAATTAGGAGATTGGGGTGGATACTCCACCCTTCCTCTTCTATCCACCTCCCGGAGAAGGTGAAATCGAGAAAATCTCTTATCATCGGTGTGATAAAGTGGTGGTGCATCATGATACTGAAAGTAGCGCTCTTCATCCCAAAACAGGTAATTAAGAATAGGTAAGGCGTTGTCTTGCAACATTTTTTAATTAGGTGAGTCCTGTTACAGTCACTTCAAAGCAAAAATGGCCCTGTCATTCCTCTTGAAGAGACACCACACTGATATTGCAGGTAGATTAACTGCTTGTTGTTCCATTAGGTGTGGATTTTTGGCGGCCCAGTACACGCAGTTATGTCTAATAATAAGCTAAAAAGTGGCTTTATCAGACCAAACCATTAAATATTTAAAATATTACCATTCTTCACACATGTGCAAAAACCATTCACAGAATTGAAGTCGCCTATTTGAACTGTCCTCACTCATTGGAGAGAGTAGCTTCCATTTCACACGCCGCAAAATGCGATGAACACTGGATTTACAAACACCACTCTCATGAGAACATTGTCCTAAAGACTTACTCCTGTCTTCTGTGTGACGATTACGTTAGTGACTGTAGCACTACCGCGACATTTTCATTGCCCGTTGACGTTCTCGATCTTCCTGGCTGTACCTTGTTCACATTTCTTGCATTGTTCCATCAGCCTCAAACGTGTCGTTGTTATCCGTGTTGGTAGGGGTGTTTAAAATTCACCTCTCCAACGGCTTAGCTCCTCAATAATATTCTCTGGTTTCCAATAAGATTTAAGAATCTACTTGCGTTGCTCAAACGATAAACGCAGCCTCGCCATTTTCATTTACTGTACATTGTTGTGACGTCACCTGTCAAACTGTACCACTGCTAAACTACTGTAGGCGCAAGTAAAGAGCATGCCATCTTACATTCTTAATGTCATTTTCATTTTATTCCTATTTTTATGCTTGATTTTAACATTCAAAGTGTCTGTATATTATATTGGGCTACTATATACTGTATAATATACATACAGTAATTTCTCGGTTAATTGGGCCTAAGATGGACTCTAAAATCTACCTCCCTAACCATTTGGTGAAGGGTAAAATCATAAAATGAAGACTTATGAGTCTTCAAATAAAAGGCATAGGACGTAGTTTAAACTAACGCGTTTCTTTTTAACAGTAAAAATAAAACATTTTTTTAAATACCTATTTAATTTATAAGCACAGCGTCATCAAGTTCTTTTTTTATTTGCCTTCATCTTTTTATACTACCAGAATAGGTATCCTCACCCCTTTTGTAGCAAGTTCTGTGAGTGAGTGATTCCATAAGAGAAAATACGGCGAAGGGATATTTGTAAACATTAAGACTAAATTAATGTCAGCATTTATTTTCAAACTTACATCTTTGGTCTCATGGTTTAAGGCGTCATTTTTTTCAATAGATTGGTGACCTGGCGGTCTAGGGGTAAGGTGTCAGACTTCTATGCTGGCGGCCGGGGCTCAATACTCGGTCGCGGCAAAGATTTATCTGATTACCGAACCCTTCCTTCACCTCTGACAATACATCTTGTGAATGTGGGGAATGCCAGGCCTCCACCGTGGTTCGGATTCCACGTTAAACTGTAGGTCCTTCATTTCATCTCACAATCACCCTACCATTGCACATTAGCGTAAGTGCGTATAACCCGAACGGGTAGTAAGACGTGGTGCTAATAATAATAATAATAATTTTCAATAGATTGATTTTTTTTGTGATGGAGTGTTCAGGGTTTGAACCCCATTCAGGTGTGGTGCAGACTTTTGTTCCCCAAATAGTTTTCCACTTTCCCGCCTAGCAAAAACGTATTCATTTAATCTCCCCCACATTAATAGAGAGATTTGCTACCAGTTGATCTAAAGTGAGTGTTGATCGCAGAACAAAAGCTTGATGGAGAGAAAAACAGAAGCTTTTCTACTTTCAGGTGAGATATTTTCTTTTTTTTTCTGAGATACGGTTGTTTCTATTATTCTCATCCGAGCATGTCCATCTCTTTGCAAGACCGCCGCATCCAGTCGACGCCATCAGTAACGAGTCCTTCACTTCCCCACGACAAATCCTCTTAAATTCTAAAGCCCACCTTCCCTTACTTTTTTTACCCTGTTCGTCCCATACCCTTGGCAACCCCTTTTTCGCTTCTAAAGTCTGTAATCCGACGAACTGCACAGCTTTTCATTTTACATCACGAGCCATTACATCAAATTTTCATTTCGCACTCTTCAAAAAATCTTCCTTTTAAGGGTGTATGGCCCATAGTTAATAATATAATGATTAGGTCTCCTTAAACCAAACTTAGGTCAGCGTATTAAATATAGATTAAATGTATATTTTAAGCACAGTATTTACTAAAAGTGTGAAATTTTGTCATCTAACGCAACAATTTTTAGAAAAACCAAATGATGCAAAGATGTATTCATATTTGGAATGTTATAAGTACTTGAGGAGGTTTAGTAATTGAAATAAATATTATTTCAATGAATCTTCAATTAATTGCGTAAGAAATTTCAAAATAAATGCAATATTCAATTAATTATTTTGTATACTTAAAAGTCTTAACCGTGTGTAATAAATGGGGGGAGTAAATCAATTAATACCGACTTCTTTTAACTTTATAATGGTATTTCATTCAAATTAATATTCAATCTGAAACTCGTGAAAACTGATACTAAGGTGCTTTATATTTTTCCCCTGGATTTTGAAAATATATCTGATACAAGCCCGCAATAGCCGAAACAGAACGGCCTGGTCAGAGCAGAGCAGACAACTCATCCCTTCTCACTCCAAGCCCCTAGCTGTCTGTCCTTGAAACCCTAAAAATCTGTCAACTAGTTGTTTTGGCATGTTTGTAAAGCTTATTGTCCTGACACATCACCATCTCTCTTTAAAGATTGTTACATGGCTCTCCACCTTTTTCAAATCATTGTGGCAAGTGCGACATTGATGAAAGGATTTTTTTCGGTTTGGCTGAGTGTAATTGCATTTATTGTCTTTAGGGATGTGTGAAGGGTAATAATAGTGGAAAAACTATTTTTATTATTTTAAAAAATTGCCCCACAAATTTTTAAAGATGGCAGTAGAAATGTAATGGGCAAAAGGCATAAGAATTCCAAGCCAATGAAACAATTTTACGAAGAAATTCAGAAAACCCAAACCACTAATAAGTTGGTGAAATGACTTCAAACCTATGTTATATTATTAAACTTAAATAATTAACTTTTTTTTTAATTATTTTGAAATTTGGAACCAAATCCGGAACCTCCAACTTAGCACTTCAATATCTTACCACTGAGCTATCAAGGGATAATCCAGTGTTAGGTTCATTTATCGCTCATATTTTAAGGGTCAATCGGTAATAGATGTGTAAAATCGTCGGCCATTTAATAACAACCAGAAACACATTCCATCGTTGATCCATGGTAGCTTTATGCTGCCGTTTGAACAATTTTTATTAATTTTAAATGGTTTCTTAATTATAATTTATAAAGCAGAAGTCACCAACCTTTATTTAGCTGTGGACCACATAAATGTTTTACCAAGACGCTGTAAACCACTTACTATTTAACAAAAAAAGAAATTGAAAACCATTTTAAGAATGACATTGAACAAAGAATACAGCGTGAGACGTTAATATGTATGCACAATTGTGCATATGTTCAATATATGTATATATAAAATGTCGTAGGTGAATTGGAAAACCCAGCCTATTGCAAAAGGCACCCTCAATTTACAATTAGTTAGGCTAATTGGAAAATAATATTATATTTGCTAATCATCTGATCATTTTTAGGCTTATTGCAATAAGCCCATACAGCCTTAAGCTTTTAAGGAAATGCACCTTTATTCGCTCAATCAGCCTAGTTGTTTCCGGGTTTGTTGCAAAAAGCCCAAGACAGTGAAAGCTTATTAAAATGTCTAAAGCAGCGGTTCCTAAACTGTGGGACTTACAATTATTCCTGATGGTATGCCATGAGAATTCAAACAAAACAAACAAATTAAAGTCGTAAAATATTACTTTAAAAAAAAACGTTTTATCCCAAGGATAGGCGTGAGTAGTGTAGTTTAGAGGATACTCACCTGCATTTTGAATTTCCAACAATCTCATGTCCAAGATCCAAGCTGGATGCCGAGTGTAAATATTATTTATTACTAAACACAAAGTAAAATTGGTCCCACTTGTGTATCTGATTATTTCCGCGCGTCCCTCACAGACTCTGCCTTAAAATATCAGTGGTTAAGGTCATTGACGTACTAAGCCAAGGGTCCTGAGTTCAATTTTCGTGTCAAGGTATAATTTTTCAATTTTAAACAAAGTAGCTTGTTTACTAAATTAGCATGAATAAACCCCAATTCACTGCCAGTGCGGTCTAAGGCGTCACTCTCGGAAAAGACTAGATCGTTGATGATGGAGAGTTCGGGGTTAAAACTCCGGTAGGATGTACTGAGGCTGGATTTTTTCTTTAATCGTTTTCCACAATCCCTCTACTCAAACGTATGTACACTTCCTCTAAATTCAACCTTCCTCATCCCTAACACATTAGTGTAATAAGTGCACATGCTTATAGCTTGAACTACCCTCCAGTGCAGACCTGCACAATATACACCCCCCTCCCCTTTCAGCCCCAAGAGATCCAATAATAAACCCTTGTTTCCTCAATGTCATAAATTTCGATCCATCGATCCATTATGAGCAAAAAAATATGTTGTTATAAAATTTAAGGTAAAGACTTTTTAAATTAATGACCATTTTCAATGATAACTCCACGAATATTATTGAGAAAGTAAGGGAATAGTGTCATTCCTTTAGGAGCCTGGGGATAGACAAAGAAGCTTCACTGAGTTGTCAGTTATCACTTACGACCATTTGGGAGAGATTCCTAACACAGCCACAGCATATTATGTTAAATTTACTCTTATGAACATTTACAATATACCTAATTTGATCTTTAAAGGTTTACGTTACTAACGCATTGATTTATCTGATTACCAAACCCTTCCTTCGCCTCTAACAAGACGTGTATTAATCATAACTTGTGAATGTGTGGAATACCAGGCCTCCACCGTGGTTCGGATTCCACGTTAAACTGTAGGTCCTCCATTTCATCTCACAATCACTCTATCAATACACATTAGCGTACGTAAGTGCGTATAAATTGAACGGGTAGTAAAACGTGGTGCTAATAATAATAATAATAATAATAATAATAATAATTTACGTTACTAACAACCATTTGTAAAAGTTTAGATTTTATCATTTTTGCAAGCAACTAAGCAATTCTATTATGTAAACAACTGCCTTTTATTCTATACCTATATTCCCCGTACAGGTTTACTAACGTTCATTGAGACATACAGTAGCCCCATGGCTTATTTGGTGCTGACTGACAGCTCACAGCTGACTTCTGACAGTCAACATTTAGGTATATACCTAAGTTTTGACCGTCAGAAGGGACAGCTGCTAAACACACGTTTTTGCAGATCATATGGTTCGGCGTAGGGATACATAATTTGGTCTAGTAACTTTTCAAAGCTTTTAGTTGTCAGCTGTGAGCTGTCTGTCAGCACCAAAGAAGACATGGGGCTACTGTACATAAAACAAGATTTACATGGGAAAGAAAGTAATACTTGAAAAACATCGTCAGTTAATATAAATACCCTCTTTATTAGTTTATTTTAGTATAGGCTAGACATTAAAAATTTATTTTACTATATACTTTTTAATTTGGGGGTTGTTTGTTCCCCCCGAGAAGTCTTCGGAAACGTGTGTGTGTGTGTGTGTGTGTGTGTGTGTGTGTGTGT
>CABFVX010000344.1:34650-45356 GCA_902151425.1 Timema shepardi
TAGTACACAAATAGTCTAGCAGATGTCTCTGTATGTTACTGAGAAGTGAGTTTCGACCAAGTAGTACAGAAATTATCTAGCAGATGGCTCTCTATGTCACGAAGAGTATATTTCGCTCAGAAACCGGACAATTCCATCGTGAAGTATTAGGAGAACATGACATATCAGGAGGTAATTTTTAAATTATTTAATTTCAGCCAACTAGTACACAAATAGTCTAGCAGATGTCTCTGTATGTTACTGAGATGTGAGTTTCGACCAAGTAGTACAGAAATTATCTAGCAGATGGCTCTCTATGTCACGAAGAGTAGAATGTATTTCAACCACGTAGTAAATCATTTATTAATTAGAATGATTGTTTCTGTATGTTACGAAGTGGTGAGTGAACATCAACCAAGTACTACATTAATAATAAAGAAGGTAGCTTTGTATGTCACAGAGCTGATTATGACTTTCAAACTGGTTATACATAGATTGCCTAGACTGGACCTAACTACTCCACATCCACAATAACCTAACCGATATTAGCCAACACCATAGAAAAAAAGGAACTACGGTCTCGTATTGCCTAGCAGATGGATCCTCTAGGTTATTTTAAAATAAATTTTTGTTTGTTTCTTTGTTAGGTATTTTTATTGTTTTTAAACATCCAATAATAATAATAAACATGTAAAATACAGGAAACATTAATGGATGGGGTCTTGGGGAGTTGAAATCGTTTAGTTATTTCCAGACGTAATCCAAATACAAACTGTTTTAAGTCATAGAGTAGGCTAAACATATGTGGGAAATTCCAGTTTATTTTCCTAAATAAGACCAATTAAAACAAATTGAACACAATTTTATTTCCCACTGATGGATACAATCTTAGGTTCTGTTAGTTTAGAGATAGATATCGAAAGATAAACAACAATGGTCAACCTATTTTTCTGCCTTTTCTCTGGAGAACACACTTTATAAGCCTATCAGGGTGGCATAGCTATTCCCTTTGTTGTGTGTTACTGTTTCTATGTATTATTGGTGCTCGAGAGCCCTTCAGGCCTGGTGTTTACTGTAAATTTATCTTTTGTGTTCTTTACTATGTTTATATATATCGGTATTTAAGATAAAACAAATTACCATACAAACGAACAATGGTGAACATCTATGGGTGAGGGGGTCAGGGGGATGGGGAAACATCACCTCCAATTTTATAACAAAAAATGTTGACTTTTTAATTTATTTATTTCTAATTCAATAAATCAAAATCTTCAGTTCAATTTCGAACAAATGGTTTTCATAAAATAACACACATATATAAAATTTTAAAAAACACTATTTTGAAAATAGCCAGTTCTTTATATTGTCTGTTCAAAAGTAAAATTATAATAACCATAATCTGTCATCTATTGTGTGTAAAAACACCCATTTCAAAACCATCACTTCAATGCAAGTCTCCCTGCTACGAGCTCTATTAATTAGGGCAATTGGTTGAGAAATGGTGCAACATTAAGCTAGTTCCAACACTTGCTTTAGTTGGCAACATAAAAAAGTTTCACTACAAGGGCAAAACTGTCAACCAGAATGCTTTCCCGGCAAGGTATACTTGTATCTCTTTCAATTTTCATTGATGTGAATGTCGAGGTTTTAATACTGGCCAGGTGCACTTACTCGGAATGGTTTTCACAGTCTCAAACTATTCTCGTCCGTTCTTCTTATATTGTCAATAATAGCCTAGTGGTAATATGTATTAATCTAAGAATGTACGCAAGCGTTTTGCATGAACTGAATCCATTTGATTCACTCACACACACATACACACGTGCATTGCTGGCTTAAGGTGTTTATTTCTTTCAATTGCCAAATAGAATCATATTCCTATTATAAGACTTGTTTTTCAATGCCTGGTTCGACCTCATTGGTGTGAATTGAAATGTATCATTGCATAAAAGATTGCTGCATGATCATATGTTAATAGAGTGGTGTGCTTTGTTGGGAAAGCATGTTCATTCAATTTTTCATAAAACATTAAAAGTATGTTTATTCCTTTTGGGGTCCCCTCTTTCTCCACACCCCTTAGTTTCTATTGCTTTTTTCTTTACTTCTCCATTATAACGATAGAAAAGCAGAATAATTCCTTTTCGGTCAGACAATGTTACATACAGATGAACAATGGGTTTTTTTTTTTAAAGGAACATTTTGCAAGAAAATAGGAACTACTAAATAAATGTGGGTAATTTCTTTGTATCCGACTCTACATACCTTCAAAAACTTTTCAACATAGTTTCCATTTTTATCTAAACATTTGTCATATCGTGAGATATGCCACACCTGCAAGGAAAACCATTCTTGAACGGTCGTTTTCACTTCGACATTGGTGTGGAAATGCTTACAAATGACAGGCAGACCGAGGTTCCAACCCAGTCGGGTGTACTGAGCATGTGTTTTCCTAAATGGTTTCCTACTCTCTTCACATAAATGTGGGTATACTTCCACTAAAGTCGACCTTTCTCATCCCTAACCCATTAGTCCACAAGCATATAAACTCAATGGGCAGTAAGATGCGATGCTAAAAAAAATTATAAATGGGTTTTAAACATGTTTGGAAAATGCTATAAAAGATATTGAATGATTAAAAATGTACTCAATGAACATAAGTTTATTAATAAAATATTACATGAATGTAAATAAATAACATATTTAAGTTGTAGCAGCTCTAAGTAACAAAGTGTCATCATTTAAATATTTGTTTACAGAAATATGACACAGCTCTAAAACCTGTTAGCATATTATATAGCTAAGTAAACACATTAACACTTAACACAAAAGGGGATCACATAACAAATTAAAACTATGAATCACACCAAAATAATTAAGGATAGTCACAAATTAAATAATCAATTTACCAATTTTAAATATCTAAAAATTAAATAGATTTGGCAACAAAATACAAAGGTAAAATTATTTAAATGACAAATACTTTATGCATTGCAAAGAGAGAAAAAAATGAATCAGACTTAATTTCAATTATATTTTCGCTACAGTACAACTAGCTTATACGCTTACTGAGCCAAAATATTAAGTTCAAGCAAATGCTGTAGAATTTAATATGTGACACTTAGTGATTTGTGCGCAACAAGTTGGCTATAGCCAGTGGTGAGCTGTAGGGGGCTTGTGCAAGCCCATTGTTAGAATTTCTGGATATTTGTGAGCCCATTGTTAACATTTTCACAGCTCACCACTGATTATAGCACTCCTGGTTGCAAGACCTGATCGAGCAATAATCACTGCATTAAAGACAGATTATTTAATACATATTAAAGTGCTTGTTAGAACTAATGAATGTATGTAGAGATGCGTTATTGAACATGTCTAGTATAGTATTTACTGTGTATGGAAACCTAAATTAGGAAAGACATAAAATTTCTCAACCTTTCTTTCCCTTCCCACAAAAGAAAGAATATTAAGAATGTTAATCTGATTATATCCATTTTTCCTGGTGAACACTGGCTTAGTAACCAATCATAACAATAAATAATAATGATTACAATTATAGCATATAATAATATTTAGCACCGCGTCTTACTACCCGTTTGGGGTATACGCTTTAAGTACTAATTACGCTAATGGATTAGGAATTGGGAAGGTTGAATCAGAGGAAGTGAACCCGCATTTGCGTAGAGGGAGAGTGGAAAACCAATTAGGAAAAACCACCCCCAGTTCACCCAACCAAGATTCGAACCTCGATCTCCTCGTCCTAAGCAATCGAGCTTTAACACGACAAGCCCGTTAGTCAACTACACCACCGAGGCGGGTGATTGCAATTAATATCATTGTTAGTTTAGTAATAATACTATGTACAATTTTAAAAAAAATTTAATTTTAAATATGTTTAACAGAGAAAAGTGTAAATGTATTTTTCATTTTAAAATCGGAGTACTAGCGCCAAATACAAACTTTATATCCTCAAAGTTTTTAGCCCACTTTAGAAAGTGGACCTTCAATTTTGTGCCAGTAAAAAAATAATAAATATTTAGATGCTCTATAAAAATTATATCATAGTTAAAATATGTATCAAAAACACATTTATACATAAGTGTTTGTATAGTGATTGCAAAATTTATTTTTTGTAATGTATCAGCTATATTGGCAACGAAAGAATGTTATTTACAGGATAAACTTTATATAATTATTTTAATTTGAGTCTTGTATTTTTTATCTACTGTATTTGGTTTGTGTTAGCCACTATCATAAGTTTTATTTGAGTTTAGATTATAATAATATGTTTTACTAACAAAAACAACACAGTTTACATCATGTCCACATAATAGAATGTATTACTTACACACCATTAATATAACTATAATATAATTACTTATAATATTGGTAAATGAAATCTTTGGTGTTGTGAAGGAACTAAATTTTTTTTTAATCTATATAAATATGAATCAAAAATTAATGTTTCCTTTAACTTTTATTTAGATGTGTGATTGTCTTCTTAAAGCAATAAATAAATACAAAGTCAATTTTTAAAATTCGACTAAGTTGATGTAACTCTAACATACAAATTTTACACAAAGTCAACTGAAAAACAAATACTTCCAAATAAAGCAATTTTTAACTAATGTTATCAGAAAGGTTTTATTTAATTTATTTTCTGTATTATTTCAAGATTGTTTACTATGAGCTAAAGAGTTGAAATTTCAATAGTACTAATGGAATTCATAAAATGTCTGAAAATACTATTTAATTGTTCATAAATATCAAAAGTTTATTTTTGAACCTATTCCAAGTGAACGTTTATTTTGAGCACCATTAATATATGTCAAAGCAAAGGAAGATCATGGCAACATGCAAACAAGAAAGTAGGTAATTCAGAAGGCACATAACAAAGACGGCTTGAATCACGTTACTACACAATATAATTAATAATGATTTTACTACTGTCATAAATACAAGTAATTTACATTGAATTGTATGTATAACATTTGATAATATTTTAAGTAGTACACTTGACTGACAAGCAAATCTAAAAGCTAGACACTCATTCTTATTCTAAGGATTCACAACAATATGTAAATAATAAAATAATTATGTGTTTTTCAACAACAACAAAATATATATATACATATCTAGTTTTTAGATTTCGATAAAAAAGATTCAAAATTATGAAAATGCATTAATTAATCAATATGATAAATCAAATTTACCAAGGAAATTTGGAGTTTTTTTAGTATCAAAATTTTGATTGTATATGTTTCCATACAGTTGATGATATAATTTTTGGCACAGAATGAATTTATGCAATGCTAATTGCCTTCCCCCCGCCCCCAACCCCACATTGACTACAGAAAATTCACAAGTTCATAACTAAGGGTTTTTATCTTAAGAAAGGCAAATAGCCGCATAACTTTAAAAAAAAAAAGTGCATATGCATGTGTATGTACACACAAACATTTGGTCTCAAATGTATGAAAGAAAAGAACCAAAATGTGCACATTTTAGTTTGTAAATGTTAATTACAGAAAAACCACTTAGCTTAACATTTAATACAATGTCAGTACAGTACAATTTAACTACTTTTGGCACATATAGTAACAGACTTCACAATTAGTTTGCTCTATGACAATGGAATCAATCACTTGATTAATATCAATTTTTAAAATGTTGTGTTTGGCACGGATTTACATAACATCAATACTAGTGAAAGATCCTTGTTGAAAAAAATCTTCCTGAAAAAAAATTCTATATACAATGGATGAACCAAATTTTATTATTACATTCTAATCACCAAATACGACAGAATTTTTTCAGACCCAGTTTTTTTAATAATTAAAAAAAAAATCTAATCCAAAATTTAAAATTCCAGCTTTGAGGTGTACATGTTTGTGATACTAGTTTTAAAATGTCAGACCTTGTGTGCAGTAGATATTGCACAATACTCATGACAGACCAAATCTTCATTTTATTAATATATATTATTTTTTTAATATATATTAAAGATATTACATTTGGACAGAGAAATCAACTATGATACGCTCCACACTTTTAGAACATCAATAGTAAAGTTTAATGTGTTCAAGTGAGGCTATCTAACTGGACTGGAAAAACTCCTTTCTTGAAAATCTATACCTAGTAGAATGAGTAAATAATGGATTTATACCCATAATTTTCTCTTTTTATTTCATAAAAGTACTAACATAACTTTTTAGTGACAGTAAATGAATTATTTTAAAATGACTGCTTCTTAATGTTTTAAAACATTTTAGAAAAATTATGCTAACATTTTTTTTCACTAAAAGAACTAAATACATGGTAATATTTTAGGCCACCAGTAATTTTTGTACTTAGCAAGTAACCACATTAACACTAGATATTGTTTTAATATTACAATGCTATACAATAATTTTACAAATTAAATAATGGTAGAGTTATTAATTTAGTAAACAGTTGTTTTAAGCTACAGTAATTTCTTGCTAAACACACTAAATCATTTAATTAGAATATTATTATGAAATATGATGTACAAATACCAATAAAAGACTACAGTTGCAATTTTGACTATTGGTTGGTGAAGTATAAAGGCTGCCACTATTTTCTTACTAAGAATTCCCCTGCATTTTCTAGGTTTGACTAACAACTTAGAGTGAGGTATAAAGGAATGAAATTTCATTTTTCACCATTTTGATTAGAGTGGAGTCACAAAATTATTTGAGATTGATGATAAAATATATATGCAGTGGTTATACAACCCAATATTTCATAAAGGGGGCGGAGAAGGGACGAGAACATGTTTGAATTGGTGTAATTAGTTCTTAAGTTTGATTTTAATTCCATGCAAAATATATTAATTTAAAGCTTTCAGTTAAATGTCCCAAATATTACTCTTTTTTTTTTGTGATATTCCCTAGTCTTTAAAGAAAAAAAACCTGTTTTTTTCCTAGTACTTTAGTATTTCATATAATATTAGCACGGAATGGCAAAATATTTAAGCTAATGAACCCTCATCTACTATTTTGTTTGCTCAATGGTAGGTGAAACGTCAATATGCTTCGCCAGCATGTTTTTGACTTGAGGTAGGTGGGTAAATTAAGACCTGAATTGGCAGCTTTTCATAGCTAGCAATGTTATAGTGTATGAAATACGTTTAAAGATGTTTATTAATCTATTTACCATGGATGATAATAATAAATTAACAAACCATACAAATTCACACTAGGTTTCAACATTTTGTTTGAACAAAACAACTTTGTATGCCTTGAAATTTAGATTGAAATTGTATCTATATTTAACTATATCATCTACTATAAATGAATTAATATTTAGGTTTTTTAGTTATTATTTTTGTAATTGTATAACTAGATAAAGTTTTTAATTTGGTTCGACTCCTGGTTGAAGATTACACGGCAGTACAATGGTTCGTACTCCACCATAATTAAGACTACAAATGCTATTTGTTAACTACAACTATGCAATAGCTAATGTACAGTTAAACTGCATAGATTTGACGATTCAGTGATTCAAAATATTGATGAAAAAATACAGCCTAAGCTATAATTTTTCAAAAACCTTGATAGAAATTAAAGCTTTAATCTACTAAGACTTTTTTTATAACAATAAGTTGTTTATTTTGAATAAATTTGGCACATAATTTTTAGCACAGCCAGTAATAATAGTGTGTTGAGTTGTTTTTTTAAAGCTAGGAGATTTCTTGTCTAAAATATGATAGTACTGCATATTTCTTTAGTCAATGTAGTGACAATTTAGAACAGTCAAAGTATGCAGGGGAAACTATCTCACCCCTCATTTCTCTAGTACACCTCCTCAGTGATACCTTGGCTTTACAGATGACGGTGGATCTGTTGAGGATCCAATCAACCCATGGGTTGACTATACACATATTAAGTATGCAGGTCTCTTAAGCCTTTTACAACAAAAATATTTGCTTGGTGATGTTATATTTAATTTGTTTATAATTAAATAAGACTGTAAGCATTTTCAACTTAAAGAAGTATAGAGAATAAAGATGGATCAAAACCACAATTTTATAATTTTGAATCTCAAATATGAAACTCCAATCAATATACCTTTGAATCCTGAATAGGAATCTTGGAAAAAATTATGAACATAAGAACGAAATATGAATATAAAGGTAAAATAGGTTTGAACCACCAATAAAAAAACAAATGACACTTGGAATTTTTTTTAAGGATTTGAGTCTCGAATTTGAAACTTTCTCGTATATCAAATATCGAATATCCTTAAGGCTTCAAGGAATTCAAGGATCCAAGGTATCATCCCTAGTACAAAACCTTTTCATTACTATAATTGGGCTTTTGTTTGGCCAATACAGAAACTCTCACTTTGGCCTGATGCTTGGCTAAAACTTAAGCATGTTTAATGTTGGCCAGGTATTTCAAAAGCTTTAAATATTTATTTGTATATATACCCACATATTAAGTACTACTTGCTTGAATAAAATATAGGTACTTTGAATAAACAAAATGTGTCGCCTCGTCATTAAAAAGTTAGCATCAATGTTGAACTTCATTACAAAGTTCATTACAAAGAACTAAGGAGTACCATTACATCACACAGGGGTATGAAGCTTATTGAAACATAGCTTTTCTAATACTGTATGAACTTGCTACAGTCGAAATTTACATTGCAACTGTAACTTCATTCATAGGTAAATTGTTTGTAGGTAAAAAAAGACTATTATCCAGCAAAAAACTAATCTTGGATAGAAAATAAGAATATTTTGCAATTGTTTTTAATAGGGCCCATAAAATTAAATAAAAATCATGTAGCACAACTTACAAGTCATGATTCATGATTTTTTTCAAGGCAGCAATCACTCATTTTAATACTGACCATCTAAAATGATATATTATTTTCAATTATTTATATAAAAATTATTTAGTGTATTGTCATGGCTAATAGGTATGAGTAAGCCAAGAAAGTTTGTAATAAATAATTAGGAATGAATGGATCAAACCCACTTTTACTCAAATTTGAATCTCAAATTTGATTTATTTTAAATTCAAATCGCAAAATAAATTGTTTAACTGAGAATCTCAAATTCAAATAAGATACCTACCAAGGATAAGAAATTGTTACTTCCAATATTCTGGCAGTAGTTGCATCAGTTGAAACAACGGAAGTCACTATTTCCTCAATGCAGCTCAACCCCAAAAATGTTTGTTTTAATTCAAACAACAATTGCAAAAACCTTCAAAATGAAATGTTGGCTTTACTTAACTAGACTTAAATTGTTAAAAGTGTATTGTTGTACTATATTTAGGAACACAAAATATATATAAATTGTACAATAAAGCAGCAAACATTCAAAAAAAAAGCACCACAGCCTAAAATGAAAGAACACCTCTTGAAAATAAGTTAACACAATACTGACAAGAAATGGTATCTATCATCTCTCTCTAGCTAAACCTGGAGTTTTCCATCATACATTTATTTTCCAAATTACACTACATCTAAAACATTCAAGGAAAACATGACTATGTTGAACTTACTTTGTTAACGAACACACATCAATGCTCGACAACTATGTATATTTGGCCATATTCACTAGAGAAATAAACCAAGTCTAAAATTACTAAGCATTTTATTTTCTAACTTCAGTCAGTGGTGGCTTCTAAAGTGAGCAAATCATGATTGTTTGGCCTTTTACGATTAAATGATCGAGAAAGATGAAGGCATTTTACTAAACAGGTGACAGGCTGGAAACAGTTGATGATAATAATGACAACGCAGACTTATTTTTTAAATGTGGCCCCCCTCAGTATTTTTATTGTTCAATGTGGTTCTTATGATCAAACGAGTTTGACCCGCCCGAGCTAGATCAAGGGTAACAGACTCAAATGTTCACAAGGACCAGGCATAGAATGTAAATAAATGAAGCAGGCCGAGTGTAAGATAAATCAATTGACAAATGTTATCAAACTTTTATTTAATTGATGTAAGGGACAAGCTTAATGAGAGTATTAAAACCGAAAGCCGAAACATGTCGTCGTTTTAACCTGTATCCGGCATCGGATGATTGGAAATTAAGGAGAGGAACTAACATATTCCAGCTAAGGAACAGTCATGAGAATTAATTAACATAGTTTAACTTTATTAACATCTCCCACTGTAATCAAATACCCTGATCTTAGTACAAGAATCGGTTCTATCACCTTTTATTTAATTGAATTTTAATACTCTCATTAAGGTGGGATGGAAGGGTCTGCCTTGGAGCTCTCAGTTTTAGATGAAGGGGAAGAAACAATCTCCCCTCTTACCATGCAGCTAGCTTGGCTTCCCCCACTCCTCAACGCCAAACCTTTCTTCACCCCCCTCCTCTTATTGCCATGTCATTTTCCAACCTAAGTTTCCTGGAATCACCCAGGAGTGAGACCACACCACTTGTTTACAAATAAAAGGGTTTACCCCGAGTTCAACTTGGCAGGTATTTGTCCTTCTGACATGGAGGCTTTTGAATGAGAATATAATGAAGGCAAGAGCTGATTCAGATGTAGGTGTGTGGGGTTGTGGAGGAGGAGGGTAGGGGTGCGATTTATTCTCATAAAGCTCCTCCAATTATAAGTCTAATACATTTAAAAAAAATGAAAAATGAAAATTGTAATATTTAATAATAACTATTATGTTGATAATAAAAAATAGTAATATTGCTAATTTATAGAACTATTTTACTATAGTAAAAAAAA
>CABFVX010000344.1:49621-139051 GCA_902151425.1 Timema shepardi
TATTAGGATGGCCTGAGGGGGGGAGGGAGAAGTTAGAGGGGGGTGTTAATCTGTTTCTACCTGCATCGTGAATAGTAACTGTCAAGGTCAAAGAAAGAGAGCTGGTGACAAAATCTGAGGGGTGAGTTGAAAGGCGTGTATGGTGGGGGTAGGTATTCGATCGTAGAGATCCTAGCAGGACATCGCTGAACTATTTTATACAATTTTCTATCATTAATTACGATAATTCCATAAGATTTATCAATTGGAAAAAAATACGTACCTTTATTTTAGCTTAAGCACTGTGTTTGTATAGGAAGAAATTTGATCCTACTCACAAGGGAAAAAGGGCCAACTTTGAATCAATTTACTAAATTAATTACTAAGATATATTCAAATATCTTCCAATACAAACATAGAACTTTATTTGATTTACAAGATAAAAAATACCCCACACTTCTGCGATGTTTCATAATCCCGGAAACTGTGCCAGAAATAGGCAATATTTTTGCGCTTTATTCAGCCCTTCCATCCCACCTTAAGCTTGTCCCTTACATCAATTATCATTATTTTCTCCTTACTAGGATAATATGAATATAAATACAAACTTTTATTTGTTTTTACTCAACTATGTGTATGCATATTACATAACACAAGCTTGTATGATACTGGAGATCATTCTTTGAAACTAAAGTTGAAAAAAATGCAAATTGGAAAATATAAATAGTAAAATTTTGAATGTTTCTTTCATAATTTGATAGACCTCTGTTTTGATACTGAGTATGGCAACACTTTTCCTTTGTTCTTAAATCTTTAAAATTTCCAAGGATCTGGCCCGCAGGTTGTAGGTTAGAGATTATTTATTAAAATGGGAAAAGCCTGTGGCAACCTTCCAGAAAAACTAAGATTCTTAGCTAAAAACTTCCCTTTGTTGAACCCCTACCCCAAAGTAGTTTGTGAATGGTTGCCAGAGCCTCAAAAGAAACCCTTTTAGGCTTTTTCATTTTATTCAGTGCTAGGCATAAAATATTGTAATTGCTAAAAAATAAATAATAAAACAATCTGATTTTAAGTGAGGTGAGATTCTAGTTACTTAAGTAAAGCCACCACTGGATTCCATTTTAACATGCTGTATTAAAGATTATTATCTTTGGTAAATAAAAATACCGAAAATCTACAGTAAAATTGGAGCAATACTTTAGAATAAATAATAAAGACGCAATATTGAGTTCTGTGAAATGGTAGCTCAAAAACTTTACAAAAAATAGTATAATAAACAGTAATATCTATTACTACTTTAAACAATACATCTTGGTAGTATCCTAATTTATATTTAGTTAACATGATATATGAGAAACATTTGTAGACTAACTACTTTACCAGGGGCAGGCCATACAGAAAGTGTTGCTAGTGATCAGCTGGCTGGCGTCTCAGGCAAGTGATCACAAACTTACCGTAGCTGCGCTCCCGGAAATGAGCCTTGAACAGTAGTATCAACCCCACAAGTACTATTGGCAGCCCTAGTACCGAGCATATCAACTCTCCAGTTACCATGGGGGACCATTCTATCAATTCTGGAAACATTTCAATACCATCAGTGGTGAAAAATCAAGAAACTAACAGTTTATAGAAAATTGTGTAATATCTGGTTCATGGTCAGTAATAATTTAAGCTGTAAATACAGTAAGGCCCCGCTCATATGGCAAGTTAGGTCACGAAGCCCCACTGTAAAGTGGAACATAGCCTTTTTTAACTTTCAAATGCATATGAAATTTTAACAACTTTTAAAACAGTTTTGTATTCAGTCTATTTTATTAAGCAAATAATAAGTTGTAAATGTATGTTAAATATGTACATTAGCTGAATTAACAAATCAATTAAATAAATAAACAGAAAACTAAAATACTTTTTTCAAATCAAGGACTCAGCATTCACAAAAGTAATTGGTGAAACCTCCAGCAACAAATATAATAGGTGATCAGTGTTTATATTTGTGTTACGTTTGCATTTCATGGTGTAGTCAAATGGAGAAATACCCACTATCATCATTTTTAATAGTCAGCTTTGTTCTGACTGGAGATAATGAGATATGTACACAGCAGCTACGAATAAATAGATCATTCAGTTGAATTAAAATGATTTTAAACAATCAAATGAAGACTACCAAATTATCATTCAATATTTAAATCATTGTGCCTATTCCTACTGTAAAAAGGCTGAATTACCGACATAAGATGGTGGCCAAAGCCATTCACTGCGCATGTCATGCCAAGAAACGCTGGAAGAGCAAGATAAACACTGAACACAGTGAACATGTACATAAATAAATTTTTAAAATATTAGTGGAATACGGTAAAGTGGGTCCCAAGTAATTAAGATGGAGAGCAAATAATATTTTCAGTAATGCCTAAAACCCGCATCACTAGGTACACAGGCTTATAAGTTGTTAATCTTGTTTGTTCTCATTTGATAATGAGGGGGAAGTCAAGGCTTGAGTCCCAGACGGATGTACTAAGTGTGTTTCTTAAAGGATTTTCAAAGGTTGACAACACCTGTAACTTTTGTCCTTTCTACTAATTGTTACTTGTACGTGTGTTTATTTATATATGTCCTATCATTCTTTACCAATTTTCATTATCTCCATTCTATTTTTAATTTTGTGTTTCCTCTTTTAGAAAGATGTGTTGAGCCTTTCACACTCCCTCTTGACATGTTTCGATAACCTAGGTAAAGGAATGAGTGCTAACAATCAATTTTCTTCAAGAGATAGCATTGTTAAAAATGAACCTTGTACATCTTTTCATATTAAAAGCTAAGTTTTATTGTGTTTATTCATTTATTTTGTTTTATTTTTATTTGCTCCCATCTATAATCAATCAAAATTTTCATTGTTTTCACTGGGTTATTTTAATAGACACAAGATTTTTTTTTAAATAGAGAAATTGTAAAATTGTCTGATATAAATGAATCAACTTTTCTTAAAATCCTTTTCGAAATAAATTTTGTCCACCCATTCCCATTCTTATCTAACCTAATACCCAAAGTTTATGAATTAACATATCATTAGTCATTTTTAATACAAGCTAGTACAATGAATCTCTTCTTAATTCTAATTACATGTTCCTATCTATGTGCCCTATCATTCTTTACAATTTTCCATTATCTCTCTTTTGTGTTTTTTTTTTCTTTAGGAAGTTGCGTTGCGTGATTCACACTCCTTCCTGATGAGTTCAAATAGAATGAAACCTAGGTCAGGGGATTGGGCGGTGACGATCGATGTTCTTTAAGGGGCAACCATTACCCCTTTGTCCAATGGCAGCAATGTAAATTGTGAAGTGTATTCTTCTTTTTATTGCAAAAGCCATATTATGTTCGTCCCCTTTTATATGTTTCTATCCACCTTTCCTATACCTTCTTCCAAATATAATATAATTACAAATAGAAAGCTTGAATATATATATTTAAAATATGAAGCGATTCCTTTCAACAATGATTCCCAAAATTCTGCCCAACTGATTTCCATATCTCTTTTTCTTTATTAAATCCAAGAATGTGATCAAAAATATTCAAAGAGGAAGCCAGAATTTCATAAAATGACCATTTATTTCAAAGGTGATGTCTCAAGTGTTAACAGACAAGTTTTTGGTTTTTTTTTAAATCAAATAATTTACTTCAATGGATTATTATATCATAGTTAACAAATTTGCAATAGCGAAGCCATGGGCTATGTATAATGTATGTTATTCAGTGAAAGTATGGATGGAGAGATTTTTGATTTGATTTCTGATACGCTCAAATATATAATCTAATGTTGTACAAAAGCAAATAAAATGAGTGGCGTGGAATTCACAATAAGTGACGTTTTATAAACTTATTTTTTTCATTCATTATAAATCCACGAACCAAGACTTGTACCAGGCTCATATTGGATGCCATTAACTCCACTTAGTAGTATCACTTATTATTATTATTAGCACCATGTCTTACTACCCTTTCGGGTTATATGCACTTACGCTTATGTGTAATGGTAGGGTGATTGTGAGATGAAATGGAGGACCTACAGTTTAACGTGGGATCCGAACCACGGTGGAAGGCCTGGCATTCCACACATTCACAAGTTGCGATTAATATACATCTTTTCAGAGGTGAAGGAAGGGTTTGGCAATCAGATACATCTGTGCCGGGACCAAAGATTGAACCTCAGACCCCCCAGCACAGAACTCTTGATACCTGACCCCTAGACCGCCAGGTCACCTCCACTCCCTTGATTAATAGCTTAACAGCATAAAGCAAATCTTACCTCCATTGCTCTGGGCACTAAGCCCCACCATACGGAAAAGAGACCACCAAATACCGCTTAAGGGTAAAGCGGTCGTCATCATGGCGACGGTGAACACAGAGGACTCGCTGAGGATTAGGAACTGGGTCGACGAGAGCACAAATACAAGGTAGGAGATAGCAAACGGCCATGCGAACAGCACAATCTGGTGGCAGGCTTCTGCACTATCTATGCGGAGAAGAATGTCACTACTGTTGCTAGGGTTGAGTAGGTGGGAATCATAACCAAAGTGGCATAGAAGACCACTCCTTGTTAGATTCCAGAAGTTGGATGCTGATGAACCCTAAAAAAAAATTGTTAAGGTACCATTAAACTTTAATTTCCTTCATTCCTACAAGTAAGATGTTTTAATTTCTTAATGATACACGTCTTACTGATAGTTCAAGATATCTATAACTTTAACTAACTAATCTAAGAGAACAGGATGACAGTGTTTAAATTTATGGAAATGTGTAAGCACTTGCCTGGAGAGAGAATGGAAAACCACCACCACCACAAGGCAACAATTGAACCTCATTATTCTGAGTCGGTCAAATGTATAAACTACAATTTGATGGAAATTTATTCATTATAAGCATCATCAAGAACAGTTTCCAGCCACTGGTCAGGTCTGTTGAAAAATAAGCCTCTCAAACATCTCTTACTCCCTACCATCTCTCCTCCTACACACTTCCTTCAGCCAGGTAGGTGTCCCTTGGTCTTACTCTTTAACTCATGCTCCCCCTTCAATATACATCATCTTTGGTATCCTCTCCTCCTCTATTCTCCTGACATGGCTGTACCACCTTAGGCATGTTTTCTCTATCCTGTCCTGCACTGATTCCTCCTTAACTATCTCTCTCACCCACTAATTTAGCATCTTATCCATTTTTATCACTCCTGTAGAACTTCTCAGGAAGTTAATTTCACAGGTTTGAATTATTCTTCCATCCTAATCATTTATTACCTACATTTCCACCGCATTTGTCAATAATGGTACATATTATGTCTTGTGGTTCACTCCTTTACACTTCTTTGGCACATAACTGCTCCAAATTAGACTTCTCAAATTTCCGAAAAAAAGTTTCTCCGATTTCAATTCTGTTTCTTCCACTTTCCTCTATCACACCCCATAGGCATTTAAAGCTTTCCACTATCTTCAACTGCTCCCTTCAGACTGTCATACAAGTCGTGCACCTGTCTCTCTTCCTGATCCTTCTCACTCTTACTTACATTACCTCATTCCATAGTGCTCCACCACTTAATCCCATACATTCAACTGGTTCTGAACTTCTCCATCTTCAATGATCCATGCCATCAGGTCATCCGCAAACACCATTGCTTTCACACTTCACTCAGCAATCCTTTCTACCACTTCATTCATTATTTTGTCCATCACTACAATGAACAGTAGTTATGAGAGCGCACTTGCTTGCTTATTAAAGTATATAATAGCAAAGCCATAATCCCTAACAGCGGCCATGTGGTCTACTTTTTGTAAAAAAATAAACAAACTAACTGAATGGGATTTAATCCCAGAAATCCTATCTGGAGTTGGCCACATTATTACTGTGAGAGATCTGCATGTATGGAGAATACATGATCATATACAAAAAGTGACTCACCTTTCCGATGACAGGAAGCATATCAGTCCAGCACAGTGACACCACAAGTAGGAAACTAATAATATGGGTCCACAAAGCGATGGTTATTGCTGGTGGGGCCTGCCCTGGATCATAGTGAGGCTTCATGTACGTGACTTGACGATGTTGATCCGGTTGATCACTGCTGGTGGAAACATCTTGGTCCTCCTCCGTGATCTGAAGCAATGGACGAGAGTGTTGTGTGATAGTGTTGCGGGTCGAAACTAGGCGGGACACAGTGGCGAGATGGGAGTTGCTTGCTGTAGCGAACAACATGTCCTGAAGGAAATCATGTTATTCTAAGATTAGTTGGAAAGATCACAGATTGAATACACCAATATTGTTTTGGAATTTAATGTTCCCCTGCTAAATTCACAGTTAAGAAGCACAAAATGCTAAAACTAACAACCTTTGACAAAACATCTAATAGTCAACTTTAATGCCAAATATAGAATTTGTTTATAGAACCTGTAGTTGATTTATCATTCAGCTTTGAGGATAGTTATAGATTCTGTAACTTAAATATAATAATTTAATATTCATATAGGTCCTTTATGATCTAAAAATAAATGAATGAACCTTTATGAACTAATCCCCTCTTCTTAAAATTATAAATTCAGCTATTGTAGATCTGCCCACCCCCATCCAATATTTCAATTTGGTGAAATTTTGGATCACTACTAAGCATGTGTATAGTTGTAGAAATTATTACTGGATTATTCATAGCAATATACTACACAACATTTAAATTACAGAAAACTAATTAAGAAATTAAAGTTTGTGTATGAAAAAGAATGACACTTCAACAACACGCTTCAGTGGCTGAATGGTCTAAGGCAGTGGAGTGGTATTCAACCTTGGGTACAGAAAGAAATCTTAGAGGGGACTTGTAATTTTAATAAATGTAAGGGTTATAGAGTATGTATATGTTTTAGCACCATGTCTTACTAACCATTCAGGTTATATAATTAATTACTAATCATGCTCTTGGTTTTAGAGGGTGTTGACAAATTTTTTAGTGTTCCATTTCTTGACTTTTTCTTTACCTATTATTGACAAAAGCCTCATTTTCTTGACTTTTTTTTCCTTATATAAATAAGAATGCCAACGTTTGGACAGTAAAAATGTGTGTATGTTTATATATTTAATACCCCCTATCAAGAGAGCCAGTTTAGATAAATCCAAACTTTTAATTGTTCAAGGGAAAATATTTAATAATCATTTTGGATGGGGTATGGCTTAAGAACATAAGTGATTAATCAAGTAAATTTAATATGATATTATCATTCTTAAAATCTGCTGATATATAGAAACAAACACAAATATGAACTCAAAACCATATTAAATAAGAATAATAGTAATGATAAGCATAGTTTTAAGCAATTGTAATAGAAAAGTAAAAAAAGTAAAAAGGTTTTTTAAAAAAAAGCACATGCTCCAAGACATGAAATCAACAGTTTTAAAAGTTTATATTGGAATACATCATTTCAATAACACTTTGTCATGGTGAGCTACCTCATATTTTATGATTGATCATTTTGTCATCTAATGTGGCAACGTCTTTGTGCCGTAGTTTCACAAATCTTCTTTATGCATCTTAGAAAAGCTTTAGTTCTTGAGGAGAAGCTTGTTTTTTTTCCATGATGTTTTTGATCAGCTTCATTTTTCTTAATCTCTGGGGCTTCTAGCCTTTTTGATTATGCATTTCTTGCTACTTTAATTAGTTATTTAAAATCCCCCGTTCCACTACGGCATTTCCATTAAAAATTACCAGAACTTTATGAAAGTACTTTACCATGTCATTATTGCTCACTTTTGAATCAGCTAGAACCTTCATGAGTAATGCATCAAGATTTTGCGTGTCACAGTCGAACTTAAGCAATGTCTCTTTAACAGATGGCACTGCACACATCTGAAAGTAGTCTCTTTTAACAGTGTCAACTACTGAAGCTCCATGTGATATTTATAAACAAATTCTTCAAGAGGCATGGTGACTCAGAAAAATGTGTCACTTGTCATTACATCTAGAGGGAGCTTTTGCCAATTTTTTATTTTAAAGGACATTTTAAGAGGAGTTTCTAATGAAGCGAAAGCAAATACTACTTGCATTCTTGTTTGAAAGAAAGCAATTGCCGTTCATTCTGACCTTTGCAAGTAGTACTGGCTCCAAAACCAATAACTTCGGAATGGTCTTCCATACAACACGATTTGATACATCTATTTTCATCAATCACACTGGGTTATTAACATCATCCTTAATGGATTTCTTAACTATGCAAAATTGTACATCAACATGTGTGGTCTCTCATACAAAAGTGGTGGAAGAGCATGATTCACTTGAAAGCTTATTTAAAATGGCTCAAATTCAAAGGTAGTTGATAACATAAATTCCAACTTTGCTACCAACAGCTTGCCGAAATATGTTGTTGCTTGTAGATTTCTTTTAACAGTTGCTACATATTTCTGCAGAAATTTAATCACTATCAGTGCTCGTTTGTAGACTTAGAAATTTTCAACCCACCTAATAACACAAGATTTTAGTGGAAAAATTAACGACCCAGTGGTCCGGGAGTATTCATGTCTTCTTGTAGGGAATTCCTCGACTAGATAATAGAGGGCATGGAGAAACTAATGAATTTTCCATCAAGTCTTGTTATAAGCAAAGATAAATAGATTTTTTTAACTTTAAGCTACAATTTTTGATATTTTTACCGACTTTTTGGTTGTCATGCTAATATCATGACTTTTTGTTTACTTTCTTGACCTGTAGACATCTTGTTTTAGGGATTACGAAAGTTATCTTTAGAGGAAGTGTACCCAAATTTGCATAGAAAGAGAGTGAAAAAACATTTTGTAAAAACCATCCTCTGTAAACTCGATCGAGATTCAAGCCTCAATCTCCCCATCATCAACAGTCTAGTCTACTGTGGGAATATCGCCTTAGAGAATATGGCCACCGAAATGGGTAAATATGTAGGCCTATAGTTTGAAAAATGTGTAGAAAGTTAATTTTTTGAGAGGGATTCTGCTCAAGGGCACAGAAAGAGGGATGTTGAGAGGGTCCGGACCCTCATTGTAGTTAAATATACTAAATCAAAATGGTTGTGGACAAAGGTATAGTCAAATTTTCTAGCTGCAACCCCCTCACCTCCCCTATTCTCCCAACTAGAAAAATCAAGTTTCACCACCATTAATTTTGTTAGAAAATTGTACATACCTTTAGCGAATAAAAGTTTGTATGCATATGTATGGAACCTTCCCTTCATCAAATTCAAAGGATACAGACTTCCCCATTACCTTTGTATGCCCTTGATAATTCGTATTATGCACCAAGAGCTTTGAGGGTACAGTCAAAGAGAAACTATACCCGGGTGTAGGCAAACAGAGTTTGAACAATGGTCTAAGGCAGGGCTAGCCAATTAGTTAACCAAGCAGGACACTCCAAAAAATCATATTTGGCAGGCCAAATATTTTATTCACTCTGTCAGTAATTTGTAATGTTATTAGATTATATTTTTTTAGTGAGGGGAGAGGGGGGGAGTGAAACACAATTTCATATTATAAATAATATTGATATATTTCAGTGAAATTTAAAAAATATTAAAGTTTGAATATGACTAGGCCTAGTAAATATGAAAAAGTATATGTTAAAATCATTTAAACATAAATAATCATTATTAAAATATAAACCATTAATGGGAAAAATACAATAAGACTTATTACAAGCAAAGCACTTCGCTATTACAATAAATAACGCACGAACAACAAGCCAGGTAAATATCAACTGGCGAGACATTGGCTGCTGTTGGGTGGAGGGGAGAAGGAGTGTGAGTCACTCTCAATCACTCTGTCGCCCGGCCATCTGCATTGTTCAAGGTCAAAAGCAAGAATATGTTATATAGCTCAACTGCTATGGGGTGGCGCTTGGAGGGAGATACACCAGGTCTAGAGTGAGGGATACATGCCACTGGAGAGTAAGCTTGTACTCCCTTGTGAGCACACGATGTTACTGACGCCAAGGACCGAGTAATACCAGGCTTGCAGCTTCCTCCATCATTGATAAGAGACTCAAGATCTCTCTGGTCGTTCAAGTTCCGACACCTCTACATACCGTCTGAACTATATGGCAAATCTCCAGTGATATAGCAGTTGGACTTTAAATCCACAGGCCAGTCTGCGGAGCTTGGCGGGCTAGATGTGGCCCGCGGGCCACTAATTGAATAGACCTGGTCTAAGGTGTCACTCTCGTGTTAGACTGACCTGCTGATAATTTAAAGATTGGTGTTCGAATCCTGGGTGAGTCTATTGGAGGAGGGGGGCGGGGCTTTACCTAAACGGTTTATCACTCTCTTCCCCTGCAAATATAGATTGATTACCTGTAAAATACTTTTTTTCCTCATACTTACCTCATTAGAGTAATTATCATACATGTGTTTAAAAACCGATAGTGAATTGCAGTGATAAAAAAAACAATAAACTACAAAACAAAGGCCTTTTAAATTTGTGTTTCAATACCTTTTAATAATAACATATTTAGAGATGGTTTGAACCTGTTATACTACAAATATGTATCTTTATTTACCAACAAATCTCTAAATTGGATCCAAATCTTAGAAAAAATTATGAATGTACACTGTATAAGGAAAGAGAAAACAGAAATAGTTCAGTACCTAACTAAATGTTTTGGAAAAATTGTTATTATAATGCATTCATTATTGGATTCATACATTCAGTTAGGTGGTAAATTAATGGAATGGGGTCAGGTTGTTAAGTATATTATATTTATTATGTTGGGGCTGAACCACCAAAAAGTAAGCTTTACAACCAATTCCAATTCTTTTTTTTTAAATAGTATAATTATTCAAATCGTGAATTTGATATTTTCTCGAATATCCTTAAGCATTTGAGGGGTCCGTCAGTGATTATATTGAATTAATTATAAAATAAAACATGCACACAGGAATAAAACCTAAACTATGATACCTTTATAACTACAGTAGCCCCATGTCTTCTTTGGTGCTGACTGACAGCTCACAGCCGACTTCTGACAGTCAACATTTAGGTATATACCTAAATTTTGACTGTCAGATGTGACAGCTGCTAAGCACATGTTTTTGCAGATCATATGGTTCGGCGTAGGGATACAAAATTTGGTCTGGTAACTTTTCAAAGCTGTCAGTCAGCACCAAAGAACCCATGGGTCTACTGTAGCAGAAGTATCTGATGTTGCCCAAGGTAACCACATAATGCAATATGCAGTTACCAAGGGCAACACTTTTCTTTGATTCAAACAGAGAAAAAAATCTCATTTTATTTCTTCCCACTCAGTTTTTAATAAATATAATAAAAAAATTAATACTCTAACTTTGAGATGCGCATGTTTGTGCACAGAGACTACAGGTACTGATTTTAAAATTTCAGCTCTCTGTGTACGATAGTTATCACCCAATGCTCATGACAGACAAACAAACTCTTCATTTTATTAATTAGAGGAAAAATGTTGATATAAAAAAGAGTTATGATTTTAATCATTTTTTGTATGTACTTTAATATATAGATAATAAAAGACTACAGAAATGTTATGAAACACTATTCCCAAATCATTAAGGTTTAATCCTTGTAAAAGAAGGCCTGGTTACTACACAAATAATACATTACTGTTAATATTCAACTTCCCACTGTGCTAAAAAGATAAGTTGTCCGAGTTTCATAAAACGGCTCTGCAAAGTTACTATCTATCTGCTTGTATGTTTTCACAAGTAAGGCCATGTGATCTGCAGCTATCACTTTTGATAGATGTTATCAATACTGTATCTCTAAAATAACATTAATAATAAAGTAGTGTGTTGATTGCAAAAAAAAAATGCATTTTTAAAAAGCTCTTTTTACCAAAATCCTACTATAGTTTAGTTCTGTATGCTCTCAAGGAGAAGCGTTATTTTATTGTAGATTCAATTTACCGCATGACTGACAATCTGTCCTTCCAGCAAGGTATAGTGCAGACTCCACAGAGCTAATCCAAAAATGTAAGTCAAGGTCCAAACGGAATGGGCTTGCCAACTCCATTTTCCCGCATCTTCACTTTTATGCTCCCGCTCATAGCCTCGGCAACGAAACTCGTCACAAAGGCCATAATCGACACTGATGAACAAGCCAACGATAATAGTGGTAGAGCAGAATATCTTTTGAAGTCCCATCACTGACACAAAACAAAGAAATGTGAAAAGTTTGAAAATAATCAAAGTGTAAACCAGTGTACATTTTTCATGATGCAGACTATATTTGTAATAAATTGGAAAATAAAGTAAAAAATTGTGTTAAGTTAGCTAGGGGTTAAACATAAAGACTATTATTGGTAGGATAAATGGCTTGATGTGTTCCATATTTTGGTGGTGGGGTAAATCAAATAGGCCTGGTTAGGTAAAATAATTATATGGATTATTTTTTAGCCCCACATCTAACTACTTGGTCAGGTTTTATGCATTATTTACACTAATGAGTTAGGGATGATGAAGGTTAAATTTAGAGGAAATGTATGGGCATAAAGTGGAAAACCATTTTGGAGAAATCTCCTCCAGTAGGCCTAGACCTCACCGGGGTTCGACCCCCAATTTCCCTATCATCGGCAGGTATAATTGAACATGAGAATGACTCCTTAGATCATGCGGCCACCGAAGGAGGTTTTTAAAAAATGTAATCGTTGTGGATATCTTAGATGAGGGTGTTCCGACATTTTTAATCCCAATGGTCAAAATTGATTATGAGTTTACACCGCAGGCCGAAGAAATATTTAGTAATCCCATCAACTTAATATAGGCCTACAAAAACCCTTTTAACAAAAACTAGTTTCAATAAGTACATATAACAGATTAAGCTGCATTTTTGTTTGGTGGAGTCTTTCAAATTTTCCTGCCAAAAAAAAAATTATTACACTTCCAAAAATGCTCAAATATGTACGCACACATACTTATACAAACCAAATTAGTACCTAACCTATAAATATATATTTTAAAACATATCATTCTTAGTCTTAAGTAAGTCCATAATAAACGCAATTAAGATATTATTTTTATTAGAATCAATGGTTATTTCGCATTTGCCAATCAGGGGTTCCCTTTAATTTTTCTGCAGAAAAATATGAGGGCCACATTTTCAGTGAGTGCAAGCCGCAGTTGGACCACACTGGCTTAGATGATGTATAAGTTAATAACCACCACAAAACCAAATGATTTTGCCATTTTATCAGCAAATTCCCTCTAAATTAAGTCAATATAGTTATTTTGCCACAGTAACAATTTAATGTTATACTATATGCAATTGATTAATTTTTATATTATTAAAAAATAGAACAAACTACCTACTGAAGAAATAAATAGGAAATAACATTCTTTACTAACTTCAAAAACTGATTAATGTTGAAGGTAAGAAGTTTCTGAGCTATCAAATGTTATTGTTGTTATTTAGCACCGTGTCTTACTATCCCGTTCGGGTTATACGCTTTAAGTACTAATTACTCTAATGGATTAGGAATTGGGAAGGTTGAATTAGAGGAAGTGAACCCGCATTTGCGTGGAGGGAGAGTGGAAAACCATTTAGGAAAAACCACCCCCAGTTCACCCGACTGAGATTCAAACCTCGATCTCCCTGTCCTTAGCAGTCGAGCTCAACACGACTAGTGCGTTAGCCAACTACGCCACCGAAGCGGGTGCTATCAAATGCACATAAAAAAATAGTAGGTAGCCCTAGTTTAAATGTAGCAATATCAAAAGAGAGTATTATGGTACATTATAAAAACCAAATGACGTGAACATACCTAGGGATAAAGTGAACAAGTGTAGGCCTATAGCCTAATTATTAAGTGCTCTACTATCAAAGTAAATATGAATAAGGTATATCAATGCAGTATTTAAAGTTTGTCCCATGAAAATGAAAATCAACAGAATGCAATGTGAGAATAAATCATAGAAAAAAAAGCTTAGAACTAGTTCATTTGTGGTGAAGAGAAATATGAATTTTAAATTGTAAAATGTGGAGTACAAAATGAATGCTAACATTCATAAATAAAACACCAAATTAATTGAACAAACTCAAAGCAAAACTAAGTAGGCCTACTTATTGTGAACTTCGGGAATCATCGAATTATTTTTGTTGCAATGTGTCTTATTACCCGGCTAGGCAATTTATATAAAATTACATTAATGGGGTAGAGATGAGGACTTATGATGGAATTTGAAAGGTATAAACCTAAGCTACATGTGTGTAGAGGAGGGTGAGAAACCATTTAGGAAAAGCAAATCTCAGATCACCCGACATGAATTCAAACAACAAACCCCCATTATCAGCAAACTATAATAGACCAGCTCAACCTTTAGTGAGCATACCCACCAATGTATAATGTATTAAATGTTTGCATGTATAAAAATGGTATATATTTATTTATTCGGACCTTTCTCATAATAAATATTATTTATAGGTACCAAAATTATTTAGAGAGTAATTTGTAAGGGAAAATATTATAAAATGAAAAATTCCCAAAATAGTTAGGCCTATCTCACATATATTATGAATAGTGCTTTACTTATTTCACATTTTTTTTTAGAATTTACTCATAACTAGAAGAATTATTTCAGCTTTAGTGTTACTTGAAGGTGGAATTCTTAATTTTTTTTCTCTTTAAAATTATGTTGTTTTTTTTGCACTTACACACACACACAACAACACAAAAAATGTTGATTATAACAAAACAAATGTTGTGAAAAGATTCTAAATTGTTGAAAAAATTCTTAGCAAAATCAATTACTCTATTTTGAAGTATAGTCCTATAAAGACCTATTCTATTAGGCTGTCCTGAACCTTCAATTCCTTCCAACAAAAATATTCAAAGGACAATTGTTAGCCAAAATGTGTATTTATTCACAAATAAAATGGTTTGGTTGAGCTTGGTTAGGGTTTTTTTGTTAAAAAAAAAATATAAATATTGTGCACGAAAACAACATTATGTGCTAAAATATTTCCTGTGCAGTTGAGATATTGTGTGACAATCTTCTGGTTGTACCATTTGAAGACATTCAAATGTTTAATTAATAATCAATATTTCTTATAATATTCATGTTTATTTGGTAAGGAGTAGTAATAATTGATAGTGAGGTTATATCGTCTTGTTTATTATTTTTATCCCCATCTCATTATTTCATATATGTTTTAGTTTTTTTTCTATGATGACTTGTTTCAGTGATTGTTCACAATCTTCAAGTCTTATTTGTATTAAAGATAATTGATTTTAATTCATAATATTGTAAAGTTTGAGAAATGTAACGGTTTTATATGGAATCGTGATAAATAAAAATCTCGCTGTAAATTATTCCACATAAAACCGTAAAATTTCACAAATTTTCAATAGTATGAGTTAAAATCAATCATCTTTAATACAAATGAGATTTTAAGATGGTGAAAAATCACTGAAACATGTTATCGTCATGTAGAAGAAAAATTAAAACATATATAAAATAAGGAAAAGGAAATCAAAATAATAATAATAAACAAGACAATATAACCTTACTATCAATTTATTAATCAAGATAATAGTTAACAATAATTACTCAGAAGAATTAGGTTTGTTATGTACCCAAGAAAGAAAATTGTAGTAGGCTTACTTGTACGTAAACAGTAAATGCTTATTAATAAATACATCAAATCATTAAAACATCGATAGATTTATGTGAACGGACATCTACGCAAGAAATCAAATTGAGGTGTTTTGTTAGTGTGTATCAAGTGCTAGAAAACATTAAATTTACATATTGTAATTTGACATTGAAAAAATATATTGTTGAGAGAATTATGTGAGTTTTCTCATTTTTTTTTTAATTTTTACAATTTAAAATTTTTTCACGATATATTGAAATAATCAGAAATTTGCTTATGTTGTGCCTATAACTGCTAGTTAGAAAGTATTAAATTTCTAATAACTCGACACAGAAAAAAACTAAAGAATACCCTCGACTTGTGCTATCCCCGTTTTCTCTATAAAAAAAAATATAGTTAGACATAGAAGATGTATAGAGCGTACAAAAAAACATCTTAAATGAGTTTCTAAAAAGTACCTTTACTTTGTATTAGCCTATATTAGATACTCAATTTTATCAAACTTACTTTTTCTACAAAAGAAGAAGTAGTAAACAAGTGAAAGTACTAGAATGATTCCTTTGATAGGATCTTGAAGATGACAAACAACTCTCTTCCTATCTAGAGCATATATTATTAAAAATGAACTGGCTCCATACAGAAGGCCAGTACGAAGTAAAATTGGAAGCGTGAATGGTGGGCTTAAGGTTAATTTCAAACCACCTGAAAATTTTCCAGCCACAGCTCCTTGAATAAATAAATTTATAACTGTGAAAGAACAAGTAAACAAAATGGATGTGTATGCATCTCCTTTGCGGTCAACGCTTTCAGTATATAATGGCAGCAAAATAATAAGAGCAGTGGAGGAGAGAAGTAATAATAAACCAATTGAAATAAACCTTAATTTGTCATAACATGTGCCAATATTGTTATCTTGCATAAAACTTCTTCGAGAGCTGTCAAGTCCATCTTCATTGTCGGTAAAATCTTCGTTGTCGCTGCTGGCACGGATAAGTAAGTCTTCTTGCTCTTCGTCGTCCATACCCACTAATTTAAATGAGTTATAAACTATGTTTAAAAATACAACTATAATATTTTAAATGTATGATGGTATAAGAAACAATTCCGTTATGCTTTGACACAATTTTGTTTACAACAAGGAAGGAAGGATACGCCCACTTTGAGAAATAGTATCAATGCTGCCAACTTATATTTCCAGTCTCCACAAAAATTTATCAAGTTTCCCTTAGCATTGATCTAAATTTCAATATTAAAATAGAGTAATGCTAAGCGCTAACGTGACAAGCAAAATAAATAGTTTGACGGATACAATTAGTTATACTATTATTATTATTATTATTATTATTATTATTATTATTATTATTAGCACTACGTCTTACTACCCGTTCGGTTTATACGCACTTACGCTAATGTGTAATGGTAGGGTGATTGTGAGATGAAATGGAGGACCTACAGTTTAACGTGGAATCCGAACCACGGAATTAGTTATACTCACGGCCAAATAATTGAGTTTTTCATAGTACTAAAACGACGTCGCTCAGTATTTTAGGGTCTCTTAGCTTACAACAAATATCGTATCATTACTATAACTGGTGTAATCAGATCTCTCTCTTTCTAGTTACAGAAGATAAATAAATAGTTGGTATTTAGAGGCACGGTGTGGCAAATTCCCAAGAAATTCAAATTGGAACGTATAAAATATTCTCTGATTTTATTTGAAAAAATATAAAGATAGCATATTATATCAGTATAGATGTTGTTTTTTGTCACCAAATAAAGATGAAAAAATAGAAAATGACTAAAGAAAATGTAACATTAGCATTACTAGCTAATGCTACATTAGTTCTACCCCCCAAATAATCCAATACTCATAGACATCCTGCAATTCCATAGATTTACAAAACTTACTATGTCTACAATATGTGTTTTGCACACTCATTGTATCATCTGGCTTGGCACAGGTCCCGTGGCCGGCCTGTTCACACTGAAGTTAATGATGAAGAGAATACAGGCAAGCGATGAACGATTATTCAACAAGATATTTCAATAAGGGGATCCATAAATGCGCTGATTGGCCCTGCTGGACGACAGACGGGCCACTCACAATCTCTAACTGTCTACCCGCCAGATGTCTGGTCTACGAGACTTGGTGAACGTTCCGTGTTTTAACAGCCAATTCACCAGGTGTACGGCCTACGTGACCTGGGAATGTGCCCAGTTTTAACTGCAACTAGCCTGATGTCCGGTCTACGTGACTTGTTGAGCGCTCCATGTTATAACGGTAAACTCACCAGGTGTCCGGCCTACGTGACCTGGGAAGAACCCAAGCTTTAACTGCAAATAACCTGATGTCCGGTCTACGAGATTTGAACACGTGCCAAGTTTGGCAGCTGCTAACAAGAGAGTCATGCTGTTAGCACGTGTTCGTGATGTGGCGTTGTATTTTTAATATGAAAAGCTCCTACCTTCTTTATTCATCAACTAAACCTATATATAGCTGGCGCTCAGCTAGCAAAGTTGACTATTAGATCCGACACTTCCACGAGAAGTTCTAGTATGGATTAGTACATTCGACACTTCCACGAGAAGTCCTGGTCTGGACTTGGACATGATCGCTCCAGGGTGGCAATATATAAACTCCTTTCAGTGTAGGCTTAGTAATTTCTCACTAGAAGATTTAATTTTGGAAGTAAAATTATTTTATGAAACACTTGATGTTTTTCTTTGCCGCTTGGGCGCTAGTCTCATTGTAATGTTTAGAGATATTAAATAGGTAGCCACTTTATTATTCTTTTTCTAGCTTGAAATATTAATCTAATATTAATATGCAATCCCGTACAGTTATAATAATTGAACAAATGGCATAAATAAGCCAACTACCGAGTCGAAGGTGGCTACGTTGCCTGAGAGCTAGTGATCTTAATGTAATCACACATTTGTAACGGACGATTTCTGCAGGTCTATCATAGACTCTGCCTTAAAATATGAGTGAAGAATGACCCTAAGCACGGGACGAATCCTGGATAGCTCAGTGGTAGGAGCATTGGCGTACTAAGCCGAAGGTCCCGGGGTCGATTCCCATGTCCAGGTGTCATTTTTCAATTTTCAGAAAATTGAAATATTTAGATATTTAAATTGTTATTGCACTTGTGGTTACCAATAATTGTTTGAACTTTAAAATGTGATAATGTTTCTTTCAAGGCCGTAACCAGCCAATAATTTCATGGAGGAGGGGGAGAGGTTGATGGGCCCATCCCCCAATTGACGGAGGGTAGAAAAAAATATAAATAACAGTATTATATATTGTAGTATTGCTTTGTTTTCTATTATAATGTTAAATATTAACAAATCGAAATCTTCTTGATTACTTCAAAGTTGGTGGAAGTAATAGTCCCACAGAAGTTTGATTTATGTCGGGAAGTCAAACCTTTGTGTATTTTACAAATATCAGAATTGATATTTAAATTTAATCTTAAATTTTAAATTTGTTTAGTCGGCATTCACAATGGTGATTCAGGCACTTTGGTAAGCGTTTAAAAGAGGCTCTTTAAGGTCATTATTATTATTATTATTATTATTATTATTATTAGGATTAATAGGTTTAATGGTTTAAGCTATTTGTTTAGTCGGAATTCACAATGGTGATTCAGGCACTTTGGTAACAGTTTAAAAGAGGCTCTTTAAGCTCTTTATTACTATACTAACAATTTTTTGTTGTTATTGGGTCTCTTCCAGACTAATTTATATAAATGAATAATTTACTTTGAGTTTGTGAAATATATTCTCAAATGTACTGCGCAAGTGCAGTATTTGCCATATTTATATGTTTTTCAACACTTTTCAGTTTGCCTTGTGAGGACATGTAATTTTTTCTACCTCTATTGTTTTGTCTTGAATAAATAACTTAAAATTGGTTTTAAACTTGCAATTGTTCCTGTTCTTTGTTATATTAATTTCATTATAGTTTACATTCACCCTTTATTAGGCTATTGTGGCCTCTAGATGTAAGAGTTGGAGGTGGAGATCGGTACAAAAAGGAAAATAATATCAATTTATCTGTAGTTTCAATGTATAGTTTGGTTTTACCAAATAGGCTGTGTTTGTGGGATGTATTCCCACCCACGCATTCTCTTATCCTTCCCCCTTTCGTTTGACACCCCCTTCCACCCCCTCTCAACTGAATATCCTCATAGCACTGAGGAGAAAATATCGCATATCAAAAATATTATGTCCTCGAGATAATATATTTTTTTAAACTTTGTTTCAAAGTCTAGATTTTTTAGAAAGTCGTATCATTTTGTAATCAGAGTATCAGGAGTAACTATTAAAATTGAACTTTCTGAGCAAACTGCTTATACTAGCACGCGAACTACAAACTAATTAAACTCTAGAAAAGATATTACAACACTCTCGGCTGTTATTTAAACACTGTGAGAGGCTAAGCTCTAATCTCACAAATTGATAAATTATTCCACCGGGCCTAGAATCGAATCCGAGAACTTTCTTTATCTAAGAAGGTAGACGCGCTACCTACTTAACTAGGGGGTCGGACATCAGTTTGAGATGTTAAGTTGGAGATGTAGGGGAAGGCCTTAAAAGGCCAGAGTTTTTGCAGTTTTTATAGCAAAACTTTTTCTGACTAAAATAAATAAAATATTAATTTAATATGGCATTTGATTTTCTTAACATGTTGTTTTTAATCGTATATGAGCTTAGACCATGTAGTTGTCTACATGTCGTACCCGCAATTAGATGATATGGTGATAGTGATTATGAAGGTGCTGAGCCTGTGGATATATTAAATCCAACTGAAGCCTAAATAATTAAACCTTTGTGACAGTCGGTATAATTCCCCTTTCGGGGGGAAAAAGTACCCTTAGTACCAGCCGAGAAATGAACCTGGGACCCCCAAGTTCGCAGGTAAGTGACTGGTGAACTGACCACTACGGGGGAGGAAAACATGATGATTTAAAGTTTAAACCGTTCTCGAATATCTATTGTGAGCATACCGGTATTAGATTATAAACTTTTTAAATTAAAAGAAAAAGTTTTCATTAAATTCCAGGACACCTTTGAGAGATATTCAACAACTGTTAAGGTCACCAACTCAAGAAAATTAAATACTATGTTTGTACTGAAGCAATTTTAGCCAAAAGAATGTTTTGCAATATAAAAACTGCATAAACACTGATTTTAATTCACGTCCCCTGCATCCCTACCTTAACCGTATCAGTGGATGAACGGGTTGTTTTCATAAAAAGTTCATTCGCCACAGGAGTGATGGTAACTGACAACTAACAACTTAATGTAAAAACTGATAAATTAAAAACTTAACTAAAAACAAATTGTTTGTTGTGAAAGTTTCGACTGTCAAAAATAACAACCACTCAACATGTGGTCTGGCAGATCATATGGTTTGGCGAATGGATACATGAGAGTATATTTGGTAGCTTTTGCTAGCTGTCAGTTACCTACATTCCCACCGTAGATAGGGTATAATATTGGTTTGCCGATAAAGTGAAAATGGTGGCTTGAATTCCAGACGAGTGTACCGAGCGTGTTTTTTTAAATGGTTTTCCACTCCCCCTCCAGGCAAGTGTGGATATATTTCTTTGGAATTCTACCTTCCTCATCCTGAAATCACCAGCATAAATATGCGTATAGCATGAACGAGTAGTAAGACATGTTGAAGCGTTGAAATAGCATTGAGATTGTCAGTGAGAAAGAACTCTAGAGTGATACAGTGGTGGTTGCAAAAGGGGTGTCGAGGGGGGAGAATCATCTTCTCCCCTTCGTTGGAAATAATTTTCCCCACCCCTGAAATAAATACCTTCCCCCACCCTCTATATTTATTTCAATCCCCTCTTTTATTCTCAAATATGATAAGGTTAAAACCAAACTCTAAATAACTTCTAGAGTAGGCCTGGGCAAATTTTTTACCTCGAGAGCCTCGCTGAGAATTTAAATATAAAAAGGTGTCACTAAAAAAATTTATTTGAATGACACATTTTTATTATAAAAAATATATAATTAACAAAAAAATAAAGACATATAAAAATAAGTGATTCTCAAATAAAATAGCACTAATGAGATCAAGAATCTCTATTTTTTAATTCTGTATTATTTAGCACTACTTTTTTTTCCATATTTAGATAGTTATTGCTTGCGGGCCACATAAAAATACGTGACGAGCCACATGCTGTCCACGGGTCGTAATTTACTCAGGGCTGTTCCAGAGGTATCCAATTTTCAAAAATGTGTCAAGAAAGGACCCATTCCAATAGCCTTTATCGGCTTTTGATTTTCAAAACATGTAGAAAGTTTAGAGGGCCATCCAAATTTCTAAACCAATATATCGGAATGCCCACCCAAAATAGCTTCAAGACTCATCTGCCACATATTTGCAGGGTATAAACCCCGAATACTCTTTGGATTGGAAGGTACAAGCTTCTCATATTATCTTTTTTTATTCCCCCCTCCCCCACCTCCCAAACAAATAAGGTTTCTGGAGTGACATTCTACTACCGAATGCGTTGGTGGTATTGTGTATTTATTCGGTTTCCTGTTCCAGTGAACGAAATTGCTACGCTGCATGAGTAAAGTCCATCCATGTTCAAGGCCAATATTTTAACAGTGATATCTAGTTCGTTCACATCCCAACAGGTTATGCGCAGCAGTACCAGTAACACAAATTTCAAGTTTGTAGACAGTTTGATTAGTAAAACTAGAATGTGGAGATAAAAACTATTCTGGCCTTTTTTTTTTAATTCTTTCTATATAGTACCGTATATATTTTCAAAACTAGTTATTGTTATGATATTTAATAGTTGTAAAACCAGGGCTAGGCTAAAGTCTGTGAACATTTGTCCATCTGAATAAGTATTTTCTCGTGCATGCCTGGTGTAAATAGAAATATAAAAATTAGTAAATCTCAGCTTATCGTTCTTTTTTTTTTCTCCCCGCAAGATAAGTAGTGGGACTATCAAATCTACGGTTATTAAGAGTGTATTGTGTATAACAGCAGGCTTAACAAGGATTATTACTATCTGTTATGATCTCGTGATTTTTTTTATTACATTGTGTTGACTATCGTTTTTTTTTAGTCCTGATATGAGATAAAAGTGGATGGACCCATCTAATTAGGCAAAGAAACAGCGTTACGCAATACGGATTGCCATGACTTCGAAAGTACACAGATTAAAACACTTTGTATTACCTGTGTCGCGGAAATATGACTTAAGCGTGTTGATACGGGTTGTGCTAAAAGTATAATATGTTAGCTATTGTAATGAAATGAGCCGATATAGTAAGAAATCTTGAAAGCGAAGGGTGAAATATTTTACTTATGTTGTTTTGGTGAAGTGCTCGATGGTAATTTGATGAGAAACTAGAGTAATTTTAAACAAATTTAAAACAAAAATCCTGGGAAATGGCCAAGAGTTTGAACAATTCTTCCACTAAAGTAAGGATTTAACACTATTGTATTATTATTATTAGTATTATTACGATTGGTATTATTATTATCATCATTATTATATTATTGACTTAACATAAGCTATAATTAAGTGGCGGGAGTTTAGGAAAATATTAATTGAAAATCTATCGCAATTACGTCAGGCAGAAGTAGTTTTTATAGTTGTTGTCTTGAAGTAGTTTCCCTTTATTATTGGTTTTAAGAAGTTCCATTAATTATTGTTTGGAAGTAGTTTTCGCTAGTTGCTGTATTAAAGTAGTTATACGAGTTGCTTTCATGAAGTAATTTCACTTGATTCTGTCTTGAAATATTTACACTAATTACTGTTTTTTTAGTTGTTTCCCTAATTACTGTATGTAGGTAGTTTCACTTGGTGTCCTGAAGTAGTCCCGCCAATTATTGTTTCGAAGTAGTCTTGAAGTAGTTTCACTAATTATATATTATATTTAATTTGTTTCACTAGTTATCAGTGGCGGCTCGTGTATAGGCACTGCGGAACTGCAGCACCCCCTATTTCCACTTGATATTATCAATAACATTTAATATAATGAGTCCTTTTTTTTTCTTTAATTATCTATTTATTTTTGTAGTACAATATATATTCGATAAGCTTAATGTCAGTACTTCAGTAGCCATCCCCCAGTTTATGAAAAAGATACAAACATATTTGTATGGAACTGTGCGCTTCACAGTGCCATAATTTTTTATACATGTTTTTTTTCCCTTTTACACAATTTTAAAACAAAGGCTAAAAAATTCTGAAGCAGCACCCCCAATAATTTTAGCTACTAGCCGCCATTGATAGTTATTGTATTTAAGTCGTTTCACTAGTTACTCTATAACTACTGCTTTGAAGTATAGTCAGACTCAGATAAGAAGAAACCTTTTTGACAGTTTTAAAATGTACCTAAACAAATCCATATGATTGGCTTGAGAACGGTTGCATCTGTTAATTTTGACAGATATTATCATTATCTATAAAATAATACTAATAATATAGTAAAATAATTTAATAGATACCATCTATAAAATACGTTTGCATTTTTTTAGAAGTGTCCGACTGTAATGATCCGATAAATATTACAAGTACCAGTGTGTATTATTATTATTATTAGCACCGCGTCTTACTACCCGTTCGGGTTATACGCACTTACGCTAATGTGTAATGGTAGGGTGATTGTGAGATGAAATGAAGGACCTACAGTTTAACGTGGAATCCGAACCACGGTGGGGGCCTGGCATTCCCCACATTCACAAGATGTCTTGTCAGAGGTGAAGGAAGGGTTTGGTAATCAGATAAATTTATGCCGGGACCGAGGATTGAACCCCGGCCGCCAGCATAGAAGTCTGACACCTTACCCCTAGACCACCAGGTCACCCAGTACCAGTGTGTACAAATAAAAATATAAGGACTTCTTTGAACATTTTCATGCAGGTACTCGACCTACAGTTTTTAACACACTAATCAACACCCCATTTATCAACTATAACTTAACCTAGGATAATACAAGCAATATTTTTTTTTGCTATGTATATCACATCTTACTACCCATTCGGGTTATAATTTTATGTACTACTTGCGCTAATGGTTTTAGAGGATGATTTAAAGTTATATTTTATAAAAAGTGTACCTGCATTTGCGTGGATGGAAAGTGAAAAACCACTTTGGAAAAAAATCCGTACACCCGACTGAGATTCTAATCTCGATCTCCCCGTCATTGGCAGTTTATTCTACCGCGAGAGTAGCGCGTTAGATCAAGCGGCCACCGAAGCGGGTAAATTGTAATTACTGGTGAATACATACTCACATGAAATCATACCACGTGAACTCGCCTATACAGTTGATAAATTTCTTTGTCAGAATTACAGTGAATCTAACCAGGGTCCAGTGGGGGCTCGTAGCTAAAATTAGTGTGGGTGCTGATCCAGAAAATTGTTAACCTTTGTTTTAAAATTGTGTAAAAGGAAAAAAACATGTATAAAAATAGAGTTTATTCAGGAACTTGATAAAATTTTAACAAAAAAACAAACTTTTTTACTTACTTTAACTTAAATTGTTACAGTTCAAGCTTGATCTATTCATTTAAAATGAAAATATATTCTTTTTGTTTTAATCTGCGCAAAAAGTTTAATTATTTTCTCCTTGATGACAATTGAGGAAATTTTTCTCCATTGAAAGTAATGCAAGCGCATTTAGTCTTTCTGTTAAATAAAAGAACCGAAAAAAATGAATCAAATAGAATAGCTGAAAGCAGAATAATAATATAGTTCCACATTTTATCACATTCAAGAATATGGTACACGGTTTTTAAGCACAACACACGCTGATTTAAAAAAAACTTACTTCCACCACCACGCCAGAGCCGGCACTACGAGAGCAACAGTGCTCTCTCTATCTAACAGTCCCGCCTTCCTCCCCACTCTCTCATATGTACGCATGCGCACAACAATAAAACACCACGTCGCTGGCACTGTGAAGCGCACAGTCCCATACAAAGATGTTTGTATCTTTTTCATAACATAAACTGGGGGATGGCTACTGAAGTACTCACATTAAGCTTAAGGAATATAATAGTGTACTACAAAAATAAAGAAAGAAAGGAAGGACTCATTATATTAAATGTTATCGATAATATCAAGTGTAAATAGGGGGTGCTGCAGTTCCGCAGTGCCTATACGCAAACCACTACTGTTTATACCTTTGGTCGACCACTATAACACCATTATTCGCGAGGAGAGACGTTTTTAAAAATTAAAAAGATGTGAAGGGACGAGGACAGGTTTCTTTCTATTTGATATTTTGCCCGCCGGTCTATCTATGAAACAAAATGTCCACACGGGCGGGAGCAGAAATAATTGTCGGTGGTTGACCTTGTCACTGTATTTGTGCTGTTCATTCGTCACAAGTAACCTTCTATCGAATGTTACGGAGACTTCTTAAATCAGTGTTTATATAACTTCAGTGCAAGTGTGAGATACAAACCAATATGAACGCTCGCGACTCGCTATTGATCACATCGGAGGAAACAACGAAACGTCGACAGGTATTGTGTTGACATGTGTTGTACTTGGTATAGCGCAACGGTCTCGAAACTCAAATAAATATAAAGGGCGGGTTTAAAGACATCGAGCGTCTTGCGGGTCATAGCTAGAGACACCCAAATTTTGTGAGGCGTGTTTATACGAACGCTTACTAGCAGATTAATAACAACCTATATCGATAAAATAGTTTTTTTTTCCGTCATGACTAATGATTATTGCGCGATATCTACCACACGTAGAGGTCAAAAATTTTAAAATTTATAACCCACGTAAACAAACGTGTGCACCGTGAGGTCAGAATTTTACAATTTTGATTTTTTTAAATTAATTAATTAAACACTGGTTCGAAAGTAATAAAATGATATTGTTATTGTTTAATTGAAGCAAGGAGTTACCCCGGGCAACGTTAAGTAGTTTTATTCTCAAAATTGTTTAAAGTTAATTGTAACATTTTAAAATTAATTTTACATATGCGAAATAAAACTAAATTGGATATTTTCGCGAAATTGAGTACTTGTCTTTTTTAATATGCTAATAATGATCCAGTAGGTCAATTTCAATGTTAATTAACTATATAAAAACTATATATATTTGTTACTAAGAAGCAGAAATCATCGTTCTTTACCCCTTTTTTATTGCATGAAATTGCCTGAAAAAAATAGTACCAACTGCACTATTACGACTTTTATTTTCTTAATATTTCTGTTAACAATCTTAGTTTCTATTAAAGAAAATTTTTCTCCTCAAAACAAACGCCATTGGAAAAAAAAAAGTAACAATACGTACTCGAGCTGCCTTTTGTGACCAAAGAAAAGTATTTTAAATTCAAAAATTAGAAATTTGACTGTATTTTTTTTATTCATAGCACTATGCTGATTACATTTGAGTTGAGTTTCGTTTTTTACAAAAAAAATTTGCCTACTTTTAAAACAGAAATACAACTTTTTATTTACCACAAATCATTAGTCTCTTGTAATAGCAAATAGCAGTGATGGGAAGAATGCGACTCTTTTGCATATTTTATCAATTCTGTATCGTCATCGTTTATAAACTATACACTCACAAACAGCATGCATTTTAATTAATTAACATAAAAGAGCATATTTTTAAAGCATGTTAAAATACTGGTATTCCTACAATATAATAAAATAAAGTGTTTTCTTTTTTTCATTTCTTTTAGCACCGCGTTTTTAGTATTACTACCCATTCGGGCTAAACGCTTATGTACTAATCACGCTAATGGTTTTATGGATAAGTAAAGTTTATATTTATATGAAGTGTACCCGCATTTGCATGGAGTGAGTGTGGAGAAACATTTTAGAAAAACACATTACACTCGACCAAAACTCGAACCTTGATCTCCACATTATCGGCAGTCTAGTTTACTGCGAGAGTGACGCCTTAGACCATGCGGCCACCAAAGCCGGTGCTTGTTTATTTATTTATTTTATAACGCATCTGTCCGCACTAAATACATTTTAATCACTTTAGTGGATAACTGGTAAGGGAGGTGGATGGTAAGTAAGTATATAGGAAATTTACTCGCATTTCCTTGGAGGCAAAGTGGGAAACCATTTAGAAAAAACACCCTCAATACCACCGCCCGGGATTCAAACACCATACTCCCCGTCAAGGATGGATCCAAGAAGCAATTTTGGTGAGACTCCTACCAGGGAATCTGAGGAGGCATGGAATGCCGCCAGTTTAGTTTATGTTTTTTTTCTCTCAAAAGGGCCGTTTTAAGGCCACCTTGGACTCCTGAAAATAAGATAGTAATAAATGGAAAACTAAATACAGTCAACTCTCGATCCTACGACCCCGGGAATAGCGTCCCTCTCGAAGTAACGACCCTTTTTTGGGGAACCGTGAAAAATGTGGGAAAAAAGGTTGAAAAATTTGAGGAAATCGACTGTAAAATGTGTTTGTTGAATTTATTTAGGTCGCTGCGTTGCAATTATCTTTGTGAGCGCTGTATTACTAGTAACTGGGGTGGGTCAGGTATAAAAAAAGACACCACCCCATCAATGCCAGCCAATATCACTTGACTCTGTCCACCCCCTCCCACAAGCAAGACAATGTTTCCCCGCGCGCGACTGCCGCTACATCACGCGCCAGGCTTGCTTTTGCCATTCTTATTTCGATTCTCGATTTGGTTACTATTTTGGTTTGATTTCGTGAACAATTTTTGACGACCCATGCTATTGTTTAACATTGTTATTTTGATTTGGTTACGTTTTTGGTTGGATTTTGTGAACGATTTTTGATGACCCACGCTATTTTTTTTTAATTTGATACGAACTTATAATTTTGACGAAATGAGTGAAAGGAGTATCTTCTTAAAGAAATAGGTAGATTTTATTTTATTTACTTTTTCACGTATTGTCTAAAAAATGCAATTTCTTCGTATGAAGGTTAAGAGTGGAACAAAATCTGTTAAAATTCCAATAACGACCCCTTCGAAATAACGACCCTTTTCCAGGGAACCGTGAAAGGTCGTAGAATCGAGAGTTGACTGTAAAACAAATAATTATTTATAAAGACATTTATTAAACGTAGGCTACATAACTAATGCGTTCGATATTTCAAATAATTAAATGTTTAACTAAAACTTTCTAAAAATTACATATTTACAAATGCGTATGTGGGCCAGATAAATACTCGGAGAGTTTGTTTTCTTAACTATGTTATTATATACCTGCACACCATTAAATAGGTATCAAAATAGTAAATATTCAGCTCTATATACACTAGCCCTTAATCAACCATGAAAGTGTAAGCCTACTGGAAGGGATAAAATGAAGGAAAAAACACGTCCCATAACTAATTAGCCATTCAGGCCTACACATAATAACATACAAGACGATAAAAACATAGGTAGGCCTACAGCTATTGTCAATTACTAATAACTATTTACAACAATAAATGACCACTCCGAAAAGCGAAGTGAAACCATTGAAAAGGTGGCCTTAAATCAAACTCCAAATTTCTTTTAGATGCATTTTATTGTCAAAAATTTGCCGAAGAAGACTGCTTCAAATAACTACTAGACTAGATGAATCTAACTGGCAGAAAAGTTCAGGGGAGGAACGCTCCAAATAGCTTTTAGATGCGTGTCATTTTAAATAATTTTCAGGCGAGGACTACCCCAAATAGGCTAGTTTCTGAAATTCAGTTTTCAAAATTTTGTGTGGTGTATTAACACTTTAAAGATCATCTTCTAAAGGTAGCTAACTATCGTACAGAATTAAGGTGAGGATCACTCTAAGTAGCTTTGAGGGGCATACAAATTTCAAAATTTCTGGGTGAAGAACACTTTAAATCGCTTATAAAATAATCTAATTTTAAAAAAAAATCAAGGCGAAGACTATTCATAGCTTCTAGAATGAACCATTTTTCAAAAAATTGTTGAAGGAGGGCCACTCCAAATGGTTTATAAAAACTAGCTGATTTTTAAAGTGGGGAAGATGACCATGGTTTAAAACGTACATAAGATTAAATGTGAATGAGAAACTATTAAACGGCTTCAAACAGAAATTTAGAAAAAGTGACAAATGGTCCCAGCAACATTTCGTAACACTCAGGAGTGATGGTTACCTGATAAGGGTCTACTAATGACTTTAAAATATTCACGATGCGACATGTGACACCACTTGATGGGAAGGTGTACCAGGCTTCAGTTCTAAATCCATGTAGACGAATTTAATTTAATTGGCGTGTAAGATGCTTCTGATATGCAAGGTCACGTCAGAAAGGAGAATGGCAATGGTAGTGGAGCGTTTCGAATAGTTGAAATCTAACTTAACCTAACCAGGCCTAACCTAATCTAACCTAGCTCACTATTAAACCTACACTAACTGAAATGTTGACGTTCTGACAGCTATCTACTGTCCAGTAATGAAACGCGCTTGAAAATATTAGCTAGGTTTTTAAGCTAAATAGATATAAGTGGTACCATTTGTCACATCGTAAATATTCTGAAGTCATAAGTAGACCCTTTTCAGGTAGGGTGGTACGACATGTCACGAAAAATCGAGCGGAATGTCACTGGTACCAATTGTCGGGACAGCAAAATTTAACATTCTAAGTAACTATGTTATTCATAATTGTGGAGCCTCACCCCTCCTTTAAAAATGATCTAGATCCACCCCTGGGTATCATATAAAAGGATAAAATGCAATTTGATTTAAAGCTTAGTTTAAGCTTTTACGTCTAGAAAATTAGAAATAAATTTAGTCAAGAAATTAGTACAATTATTTTTAGTCGTACCGATTATCATGTAATTATATATAAATTTATATCAAATAAGAAAATCAATTGTTAATGTAAAATTAAAATGAGGTAGGTACATGATTCGGTGCTAGAAAATTGCCGCTCTCGTATTACGTTTGAGAGTCATATCGGTCTGACAATGAAAATCTAAAGGCGTGTTTGAGTCGTTTGTCGGCTCTGATAACAACAGTTCACTCTCTGCTTTGAATTATCATGAAATGAGACCCTTCTGTCATTCGAATGACCTTCATAGTCTCGGCCCCGAGGAAATGGGTCCCGTCCTTTTATCAGTAGCAAGATATTGATGTTTGTTTACCATTACCGGCCTACCTGTTTCCGCCCTATTAAATCAAACCTATGTCAGTGTCACCTTTTCTGCTGGCGGCCAGGAGAGAAGTGTTAGTGCGCACCCTGTCAAGCGCATAGTACTCACCTCTTTATCCCCTCTCTAGTACGATCTTGACAGTGGTCGACTTTACAAGCCCAGCAGCCAACGGCTTCTAAAAACGCGTGGTTTCAAAGTCGATAAGAAAAAATGTGTAAGTGGAGGGCTGCGCAAACCAACGCGTGATCGAGACCAGGAGCGGGACGCGGAAACAAACGCGGGAATTTCTGGCGGGATTGAGGCTGGCTATACCGACGCGAAGCGATTCGCAGTAGTTCAAGGGAGAATGCCAGATTATGCAGGTCTGTGTCTCTTGAGTTTGTTTTAGTGTACATGTCCATTACATTATTAAGTGTAGACTAATTTTGAAGCTGTGTGTACTTCATCAGAAGTTATTTGCTGTCGCTGAAGATGAATATAAAAAAACGAAGCAATAGGTGGATGACCTTAGTAAAGAAAGACTGCAACACGGAGAATATTAACATAACACATACTTTTAATTCCTTTCCGATTTCTTTCCGTATCTTGAATTCTTGATGAACTTGTAGTCTTTCTGACTTGAATCGTAAAGCGCAGAGTAGAGTACACCAGTCTATCAACTGCTTTGTGATAGACATGATAACACACAGCAGCACCAACGTTTGCCACCAAAACGACTAGCGGGACGTGGGCATCCATAAATCACGTAACGCTTTGAGGGGAAGGGGGAGTTCTATGTCTTCATGTTGTTACATGGGGGGAGAGTGGGGTACATCAAAGTGTTACATAACACAGGTCTTAAACTCAAATTATAATGTTGAAATGTAATATTGTTGTTAATGTTTTCACCTTTGATAAACATACTTATGGATAACTTCCGAATATCTGTGGTGTTTAAAATGCAAGTTTAGCACTTTTTGCTCATCAATATTTCGAATGCGTTTAGGTGGCATTTTCTGCCTGAGAATATGAACGCCAAGCACTTTCGGAAAAACATATTTTCATGAGGATCACAGTGACATGTTTATACTCATGGCATTTGTTTGGATTTGTCCAATCTACTGACTGAGGTGCTTTTAGTTGGCTAACGGCTGTCAGTCGAAGCGGCCTTAATTTATAAGTATAGTTGAGTTTGAGTATAATTTAGATTCCTACTGCACATTCTTTTACATAGGCCGTGAATAATCGCTTATGTTTTTACAAATATAAACATTTCTTCAAAAAGAGAGAACTTGTTCATTTCTTGCGTATGAAAAGCAATATCCAGAATAAAACAGTGGAAGAGTCTCAAAAATATGTGAAACAGAAAGAAGCAAAAATACAGAATTTATCTCAAGGCAAGTTTGAGGAGTACATCAATAGTGTTATTTCTTCGTACCAGCAGCATGTTATGAAAAGTAAAGATTCAAATATAATTAATTATTTACAAAAGGTAGGTGTATTTAGGCCTATACTTTTACCTTTTGATAAATCTAATGTGTATGTATATAAATGCAACTATTATACATACGCTGCATTGTCTAAATTGTCATTCTCTCAGTAGACTAGATGGCTAATGTTAGGGAAATGGGGTTCGAATAACATTCTTTTCCTAAATAGTTTCCCACTCTCCCTCCATGCAAATGCTGGTGAATTTTCTTTAAAATTCTACCTTTTTAGTATACATTTTGTAGAGTGGTTTAGTCAAATTGTAGTTATTCTAATTATTTTTATTATATTTTGTAGCACTATTGATTAATTGGTGTCAATTGAAGTGTTAAGCGTTGACCGCCCCGCGTTGGGCACCAATTAAAATGCTATTTAATTAATCGGTTCGCGTTGGGCGCCGATTTAAGTGATACAGTTTAACTAGCTGATAGTTGCCCCGTGATTAAGCACTAATCAAAGCGGTACGGAATTGCAGTTAGTTGCCCCACGTTGGGCGCCAATTGTAACGCTATTGATAATCGGTTCTCGTTGGGCGTCCATTGAAGCGTTACGCGTCGGCGATGAGCGCCGATTGAAATGATACCGTTTAATTTTCTGATAATTGCCCCGTGATCGAGCACTAATTAAATCGGTATTATTATTCTCCGCGAATGAGCATCGATTATTGCGTATACTGGATTTGTATTGTGAGATAGTTGGTTTTTATAGCCCCATGCTCGAGAGCCAATTATTATGTTACGGTTATACAATCTGATATTTTAATTGAATAAATAAGACCTTTAATGTTGCACACGATGTATTAAAGTGATTTTATCTTCGGCACTGAAGATATAATTTTATATGATACAGTTTAGCAGTATTACAAATTATTAATAGTGCCGGTACCATAAATCAGCGAGAAGTAATACAAATTATTAACAGTGCCGGTAATAAAGCTACACAGCACGGTATTCAAAACATGGAACGTGTAATATTACATAGAGATAATATGTAGCTCAACTAAACTGTATAAGTATAAAGAATATTATTTTTAATATCAAACAAAATCATTACAAGAAGAAAGCATAAGCGTGTACAATTAATTGTACATGACTAGTGAGACTTAGGAAATAGGAATGATCTAAAGAATAAAGATATAGCTGTACTAAGTAACGAACTCATACATTTGAAAATATATATATTAACCTCTTTTAACCAACAACCAAGGTTTACTTTATGAATAAAAGCTTAAATAAATGGCACGGTGTAACACACAGACTTTCTAGCTACTTTGCCTAAAAATGGCTATATTTACTCAATGCTCATAAAATATGTTCACACATTTGTCTACAACATTTAGCCACGTCTTACATGGCCTACCCCTTCCTTTTGATCCATACACTCTTTCAGATATTTGCTTCATCACTTGATCCATATTCATCCTCTCAACATGCTCATACTCAAACAACCTAAGATACTTCTTTCACATTGATCTATTGGATTCCCTTTCAAACTGCACTCCTTCAGCACACATTCATTCACCATGCTCTTGTATTTCTCCTGACAAACCCACTATCTAAATCCATAAAACAATGTTGGTGTTAACACATTTCAATATACTGTCATCTTTGCCTCTTTTGATATTACTTGAATCGTTGCAGTAACCCACATCCAATTACTTTCCGAGATGACTTCACCCATTTGTCGATTTCACCATCTATCCTTCCATTTTTACAGAACATTCTGCCCAGATGCACAAAATCATGAGCTTGTTCTCTAACAGTTTTCCATTCATGCAAATCTGGTAGTTATGTCCTGGTCCCTCCTTATCAAAAAATTATAAATTATCACCTTAGTTTTGGGGATATTTATACAAAGATCTATTCTGCCTATCGCCACATTCAAACGATTTAATGCATTCTGCAAGTCTCTTTCATTATTAGGTATTAATACAGTATAATCTGCATAGCAGCAATCCCCAGATTCATATTGTCCTCAGACAAACCTGTAATGTTCTTCTATATCATTTCAAAGGACAGGCAAATCAAAAGTATATTCTAAAATCCGTATGTGAACTTGAGTCTTATCTTGAGGGAACATGTATTATTTTACATGCTTTCAGGGAGAGACCAAAGAGAAGCGTTTTAAAAGATGTACACATTGGCTGAGTTTTATCTCAGTAGAACCTGTGATGTTCTTCTATATGTTTGCCTTCATGCTGACATCGGTGGTGGAACAAGCATTTTTTGTCAACAAAGCATGTCAAGTCAACTTGGGCTACTCGCAAGAAATCTGCTTGGATCTTACCAACGATAATTTCACAGAAGAAAATAAAAAAGTCCAGGTTGGTGGTTAGCTTTTACCAATTTAGTATAATATGATATATTAATAATTAACATTATTGCGATTCTGTCAAATCTTTGACAAAAATGACACCTGTACATAAAAATCAAACCCTTTTGCACAACAAACCTGTTGTTAAGGGTTGTATTAATTTAATATAACAATAATTTTCTAATGTTGTACAAATTATATGCAGAGTTTGATTAAAATCGACCAAACAATTTTTTTTAATTGTTGGTTCAAGTAATATAAGTGGAAGGGGAAAAAGTTGTATATTTATAATGACTTAAGGAAATATTGTGTGTATGCCTAGTTTTCTTGAAATTGAATCAATCATTTTAGAATGTTAAAAAATGGTGACATTCTTGGTCTATTTGATGTGGGCCACAGAAAATATTGTGTGTATGCCTAGTTTTATTGAAATTGAATCAATCATTTTAGAATGATAAAAAATGCTGACATTCTTGGTCCATTTGATGTGGGCCACAGGAATAAAAACTATCATAGGTGTAAGACTCAAATAGTCAAAGCTATTATGTATGCTTTTTGTGAGGATTTACTCCATCTAGATATATTCTGAAAATTGAAAAATAGCACCTGGACATGGGAACCGTCCCGTGCCTAGGGTCATTCTTCACTCATATTTTAAGGCACAGTATATGATAGACGTGCGGAAATCATCGGCTACAAATGTGCGATTTTATTAAGATCACGGGCTATCAGATATCACAGCCATCTTCAACTCGGTAGTTGGCTTATTGATGCCACTTGTACAATTCTAAAAATTGAAAAATGACACCTGGGCACGGGAATCTAACCCGGGACCTTTGGCTTAGTACACCAAAGCTCTAACCACTGAACCATCCAGGAATTGTCCCATGCCCAAGGTTATTTTTCACTCATACTTTAAGGCAGAGTCTGTGATGAACATGCGGAAATTGTCAGCTACAAATGTGTGATTTTATTAATATCACAGGCTATCAGATAACAAAACCATCTTCGACTCCGTAGTTGGCTTATTTTTGCCATTTTGTACAATTCTTGTAATTGATTGCAATATTAATAATTGTACAAGTGGCAGCAATAAGCCAACTACCGAGTCGAAGATGGTTGTGTTATCTGATAGCCCGTGATCTTAATAAAATCACACATTTGTAGCCAACAATTTCTGCACGTCCATCATAGACTCTGCCTTAAAATATGAGTGAAGAATGACCTTGAGCACAGGAGGATTCCTGGATAGCTCAGTGGTTAGAGCATTGTCTTATTAAGCCATAGGTCCTAGATTCGATTCCTGTGTCCATGTGTCATTTTTTAATTTTCAGAATATCATAGGTGTAGTAATTTTTTTTTAATCAGCTTTGGCACACGTTTCATGTTTTAGAATATTTTAGGCCAGATTTAAATGGTTATTTGAGACAAGTCATAGCAACTAATATTGAAAGCATTCATGGAGATGGAGTTAAATTTTTGTGAATTAATATACTTTGTGGTGGCATGTCATACAACTCCAGATAGATGCCCATTATGTACATCAGAAATGCATCCAAATAAGATTATTTTTTTCAGGTAATAGTGTCTAACTTCCACCAGAATAATAACATAGCGTCACATGTTGTGCCCATAGTACTTGCACTAGTAATCGGTTCCTGGAGTGACCGAAGAGGCCGTAAACTGCCTCTAATAATGGGTCTTATTGGAAAACTTTTCTACTCAATTATGGTTATCATCAGTTCCACTCAAGGTAATATAATCGGGGCTTAAAATGGCCCAAATTTTTGTTTCCAATCTCAAGACTTAAGTAATATATGTAATATGAAATTCTTAAATCATCATTATTTTATACTTCTTTTTTTAATCACTGCACCTTACTTCCACACAAATGCGGGTAGATTAACTCTAAAATACATCTAACCCATTAGAATAATTATCATGTATCATACAAGGAGAAAGAATGAGGGATGATTTTAAAGGAAATAAGAAGCATTTCTGGAAGTGGGTAAAGAGAATGAAACAATGAGTGCAATAAAAGACCTATGACATTTAGAATGAACGTGGTGAGATGATTTCGATGAAAACCATATAAGAGAGCATTGGAGGGAGTATTTTGAACAATTATATGGTTGAAACATAGCGAACGTAGCAGAAAATAGGGGAAATATTATGAGTGAGGAGTTAAAAGCTGTAAAAGTGTTAAAGAATGGCAAAGCTGTGGGCATAAATGGGATCACAACTGAAGTGCTTAAGTGTGGGAGCATGTTCAAAGTGTGTGCTGAGATTTTTAATGTTCCTAATGGCTGGAAGAATGCTGTCATTGTTCCTTTGTATAGAAGCAAAGGCAGTAAGAGTGAAGGTAAAGATTATAGACCAGTTAGTTTGTTGAGTAATTCAGACAAAGTTTTTGGGAAAGTCTTAATCGAAAGGGTGCGTGAAAAAATTGGGGACAAGATTTGGAGTGTGCAATGTGGTTTCATGCCGGGTAGAGAGATTGCATAGACCTGACATTTTCATTTCAACAATTGATTGAGAAATGTGTGGGAGTAAGGAAGAAAGTGATTGTGCATTTGTTGTCAGGATAAAGCATACAATCAGGTGAGTAGGAGTATGTTAAGGAATGCTGTGAGTATGGTGTTGATACATAGTTAATAAACACAACTGTGGCGATGTATGATGGAAGTAAATTGTGCGTTAGGGTGGATGGAACTTTGAGTGAATGGTTTTACATTTAACAAGGTGTTAGACAAGGTTGTGTTATGTCTTCATGCTTGTTTAGTGTATTCATGAATAAGTGGTGTATGAGGGATGCTTGTGAGGATGCTGTTGGTGTGCAAATGGACAATGTGAATGTGAGATTGCTTCAATATGAAGGTGATGTATTAATGTATGAGAATTTAAGTGGTTTGCAGAATGTGTTAAATTGTTTGAATGTGGTGACAGGCAGAATGGACCTGCATATACATGTCTCCAAGCAAATATGGCAGTATTTAAAAGTGTATTTATTGCCAACATTGTTTTATGAATGGGAAGGGTGGGTTTGTCAGGATAAACACAAGAGCAAGGTGAATGTGGTTGGAATGAGATATCTAAGAAATGTATGTGGAAAAACTCGTATGGATTGAGTCTGTAATAAATGGGTGCTGAAGGAATGTGGTTTGAAAGGGACTCCAATAAGTCAATGTGAAATAAGCGTCTGTCTTACGTTGGTTTGGGCATGTTGATCAAAAGAAAGGGCTAGGCCATGTAAGACGTGCTTAAAATGTGTTGTAGACGATTGTGTAAGAAAGAGGAACATTAATAGTTTTAAGAACAAAAAAAGCATATATAACTTGGTGTATGAATGTTGTTGAAGTGAAGGGAGTATGCAAAGATAGGGAAGTTTTCAACTATGGATATAGCTCTAAAAACCACACCATACTTCTTGCATACCCCATAAGGGAACGGTGTGATAAAGTGTGTATGTGTAGGGATGTATCATATATGCATTTAACCTGAACAGGTTGTAAGATACGTTGATTAAAAAACTAAAGGTTTGAAGGGGATAGAGGTGTGAAGGGGTGCAATAAAAAGAAAGTACATTAATTCACATTTGGCTGGTATTTCTCAAAACTGTACCTATAGTGATTGTGGTAAGAGTCACTTGAAATGTATGTTTTGAGGTGTAAATTAATAAATGAGAAAGCCAATGCTAGGTTTAGTTTGGCAAAGAATCTTTCTCACCACCAGATTTGTTTCAGACACTTGGCCATTGGAAACAATCATTCTGGCGGCATCGCTTCCTTCAGCCCTCACTGGATCAGACCTGGCCATCTTCATGGCAGCCTTCAGTTATTTGTCAGACATCACCACTCCCAAAGACCGAACTTTGCGAGTATCTATATTGGATGTCGTATATCTTGCTACTATGCCCACTGGTATAGCATTAGGTCAGTCTTGGTACACGGTATATTCAAAGTCTGTTGTGGATGAAAACCCCTTTGATAGTTTCGAGAAGTGTTGATTCAATTCTAGATCTATCATGGACAGTACAAAATATTCAGTAAATTATAATCAGGAGGTTCCAGGTGCTAATAATAAACTCATATTATCTTCATCATCTTTGTTTCTACAGTCAAAACAAGTGGTGAAGCTGTAAACAACTGAGAATGGACTTAAAAGTGAATCACTGATACTGTGCCAACTTTTGAACTACACAAAAATAAAATTGTCCTGGCCTGGATTTAAACCAGCTTATTAAAGGTCAGTCCCTCAGACTCAATTACTTCAACCCTAGATAAAAACTCCCCTAGTCGGGTTAAGTGTATTAAAACTAATAGTAATATATTATATTTGAACTTGGGGAAACATCGCAATGATCATATTTTAGAACAAACTTAAAAAATATAAACATTCCCTATAGTAGCATTCAAACATAATTACTTGTCCATCTTCTTTTGTTCCCAGGAAAATATCTGTTCAACTTGACGGATCGCTCATACACAATCATGTTTTCACTGAACGCTTCCATGCTCTTGATAGCTATCTTGTACACCATTGCCAGACTGGAATGGCAAACAACGCCTTCCCAACAACCCCTCGATTCATCAACAAATTGTTGCACAGATTTCTTCGACAAAGAGCATGTGATACAGTCTGTTAAGACCGTCATTAAGAAGAGACCACACCATAGGAGAGCTTACCTCATTATATTGTTTGTATCCATGGCTCTCTATACGTTTCAGAGAGGTAAGCCATCACAGGTACCACATGTAGTGTTTTTTTTAATAAAGGTTAGGTTATAGCTGAATCATGCATCTCATGAACAAACAATAGAGGCAAATTATACACACTGCGAGAGTAGTTTACCTAACTATAGTACCCCACAATATATTCCATATCATAAAATATATCAAAATTTGAAAAGTAAATATTTAGAGAAAAAAAATTATAGTGGTACCGGTAAAAAAGAAAACAATTAGAACTATTTGCTTAACAACACTGGTGAGCATACCGACAAGGTGTCAATCAAGTCTCGTCTGGTTAGTTGTTGGGGAAAAAAATGTTTGAATCTTAGCCAGGTATACTGTGGTTTTTCCTCTGTAGTTTCCCACTCTCTTGCCTAACAAATGTTGATTTGCTTTCTATAAATTCCGCCTTCATCTCTGAACCATTAGTGAAGATATATGTGAATAGTCAAGACACACAGAAAGACTTAACATGGTGAGAAAAAAATACAATTGGGAATAAATTATTGTGTAAGAGAACCAATTTTTAAATAATACACAGATTGTTATTTTTTTCTTGTTACAAACAGATGCAGCTGAAGAGAAAAAGTTTAAATGTTTTCACTCATATTTAGAAGTAAAGAGCTTGTCAAATAAATATTAATTAGAAGTTGGTTCATGTCTAGTGTCTATTATATCTGGTAAATGGTTTATTTAAGCTCCATAAATTATTTCTCTGGTTTTCACTGTAATGTTCTTCATGTCTGCTATTAGTCATAAGCAAACTATCAAATTGAATGCACCATGCTTTTATAAACTCCATTAACGTTTTGTTGGATCGCTAAGAAACTGATGACATTCAACACAGTAATTTAAGTTAACACGCAAATTTAACTTTTAAATTTCTGTGAGAACTTATTTTAAGTTAATAAAAATAAAATAAATTTGTTTTTATTGTTGTAGATGAGAAACCAATGAGTTACCTCTACACAATACTAAAATTTAAGTGGACAGCTGATGAATATAGTGATTACCGGACATTCCAATCAACTGCCTATGTTATTGGTGAGTAATGGGTGAAAACTAGCACAGCAAAAACACTGAAGGAAGGTTTGTATTGAAGACAATGAAATGTTCTATAGTTTAATGTTCACAAACATTTCAAGTTTACCCTTACACAAAGAAAATAAAACTGTTATTCTTTGATCTAAAATCTAAATCAAAGTATAGTAAACTCAGAAAAGATGTCATATTGTCCTGTAATTTTGTATGGATTTAATATATAATATCAACACCCCAAGTATAATAATCAATTATGAATAATTAATGTTGGAAATGTAGGGGACATGAGAAAAGGGTCAGTGTTTTTATAGCAAAACTTTTTTTTTGCCAAGATAAATCAAATATTGCTAAAGTAGAAACATATAGTTTAATTTTCTTCCCGTGGTGACTTCAACCGTGTGAAGAAAATTAAACTTTGTTTTTCTAATGTAGCAATATTTTATTTATTTTGACCAAAATATGTTTTTGTATAATAACAACAAAAACCTTGAGCTTTTCTCATGTCCGCTACATTTCCACCTTAACAGAAAATGCTGTAGTAAGTCAACTATAAATAATAATTTTACATGACACATTTTGAGCTTTTATTTTATTTTTATTTTTTGCAGGAACACTATTAGGTGTCCCAATAATGAGTCGAGTATTTGGGTTAAAAGATACAGTGATGGTAATGGTAGGAGCAGTGGCACATGCATCAGCAAGAATAGTATTTGGTCTGGCAGAAGTTCCATGGTTGTTCTACTTGGGCAAGTACATTCATTAACAGCCACTCTCATAACCGATTAACCACGATATTAGATAACGTTCAAACAAATTAAAAATTATTCGAGTGGGTCCATGTACATTTTTATGGTCTCAATTCTACTTTTTTTTTAAAGTAATGTATATCTATAAGGAAATTTTTTTTTTCACTTTCCGAGGTAATTGTATTGTACTTGAAAGAAGTTAAAGGAAAGTTGGATAGAAACATATAAAAGGGATGAACACAAATATGGATTTTACAATGAAAAGAAGAAAATAGTTCACACTTTACATTGCTGCCATTGGACAAAGAGGTAATGGTTACCTCTTAAAATCGACTGTTACCACCCAATCCTCCGACTTAGGTTTCGTTCTATCAAAATTCATTAGAGAGGCATGTGAAACGCGCAAAGCAACTTCCTTTTAAAAGTAAGATACTGAAAACTCAACTACGATGCAATATCTGTTTTCTACCTGCTATTCGTTGAGTGAAATGCGGTCTTAAGATAACCTGGGATGCTTTTGAAAATATTTTACAACTAAGAGAAGAACACTATGCAGCAACCTGCTACCAACATTAGGGTATAAAAGAAATCCAAATTTTTTTTTGTTTTACTATATTTTAATTTTGTCCAAAATAAAATAAATGAAATTTAATTTTTTATGTTATACTAAAGAATATTTTGACTACTTAATCTTGAATTCACCCTGTCAAGGCACAAACTCCAGCTTCCCTTTTAATGACAATTAAAAAAAACCCATTCTGACAGCTTAGTTCTCCCAGCCATCGCTTCAGTAGGAACAAAAACTTGGAAATAAAAATATTTCTTAAATGCATTTTAATAGAGGTAATATTTAATTTATATTTTAGTATTTTTTGTGGTTGCCTTACACAAGTTTTATAGGTAGAGTAGAATTTTGACAGTTGAAGTTGAACAAGACCTGGCCCATCTCGAAATATCAAACCAATGAGTTACACAGACTAGCCAGAAAAAGTTAAAATAATTGCATATTTCAGGTGTAAGAATCACTGAATATAGTTTTAAGTTACAAAATACAAAAATAGCTTTGTAAATAAAAACATAAGCGCATATATAATTTGAAGGAAAAAAACTATCAAGTAAATCCATTTTTTTCTTTGTGATGTTTCACCATGTAGCCACACATCCACACATCGTTCATACTATGTAAAAAGATGTGCACTGAGTGTACCACAATCTCTAATTAAACAGAATCTTGAATTAGAGGGCCCTTACAGCACTTAAGACTCCCCCCTCCCGTCCTCCCTCAGTGAGCTTAAAATCCCTCATACCCACTGTATAAAGTGTTCGGGGTTTTAGGCCCTTAGATCTCGACCTTTTCATTTATGTATATTAGTTTGCCGTTGTTTATTTTGTTAATTTAATACAATTTGTAAAACACCTAACTTCACTATGGTTGTAATAGACTTGTAAGCACACAGTATTTATAATATTCAAAGACATTTAATAACATTTTACATATCTTTTACCAAATTCCCTCTCATAAGTTTATTAGAAATAAAGTTAAAATTATCAAGATACTTAGAGTACTACACTTATAGTACAATATTGTTTTGCGATCAGTTATGCCTATTTTAATAAATAGCCTTCAGCATCTTCGATACATTATTCTTTTTTAGGCCTAATTTAATATCTATATTACTCAATTAGCCAGTTCAAATGTTTAGTTATAAGAAAGTTTGGGGTTTTATGTTACTTATAAGTTGTCCAAATCATCATCAAAGCTGTAAACAATATATGTAGTAAATTTCAATTCATTAACTTCTTTAAATTCTTTGTTGAAATTATAGTGTCATTTAAATGTATTATTTTTACCTTTTATTTTTGAGCACCATGCTGTTTTATTTCATCTGTACCCGGAAGCTGTGAGATGCACCTGTGGCTTCACAGGGGAAAGGGGAGGTTTGGCGCAAACAGCTAGCCAATCAGCACATCAGATTGTAGCGTCTGTTTTTGATAATACTAACAAGGGAAGTGTTAGACATAACACACCGGTTAGTACACGAGCTAGGAAGACTTACTAAGAGGTACTTAACAAAAAGTCATTCTTTTCGTGTTGACTTTAGGGTGTTTAGAGATGGGTGGAAGAAAAGGGAGACCCCCATGTGGCTAAATTATCACAACATTAACAATATTTATCTTCAAGTACTAATTAACCTTTTTTCTTTTCATATGTAACTAGTGTTTTAAATGTAATAAAATGTTTGTCAACATTAACATTTCTCCAAAATAGAACTTCTGAATCAACCTCATAAAATTCACTCTCTTTATTCGACTAAGTTCTTCACCCCCACCACTATTCATTAACACCGATAAGCTTTAAAGAACCCACTGACTGCTGTGGACAAAGTCCAAGATAAGAAGATGGAGAGGAATTTGAATAGTTAAAAATGTCAACCAAAAGTGGGGCCAATGTTTCGATAACTGACTAGTCACACTACTCTGCTTTCACGCCGTAAAAAGATTTAATATCAAACTCGCATTTTTTTATTTCTATTATTTTCACTTTAGGTGGTGGAATCGTATCCTTAGGTCCTCTCGCAGCACCAGTCTTGAGGTCAATGACATCAAAAGTCGTGCCAATCTCAGAAAGAGGTAACATCAGCTGTGTTTAGTACAAAATTTAATAGAAATAATAATTTGGTAAAGTTAACTTTTCCTTAAAAGTAAGTTAAAATTAACAACTCAACAACAATTGTATCTTTGTGAAATATTAATTTATAACTAGATGAAATAATAACCATTACATCAGTGGCATTTGGCACGAATATTGAAACATTCCCACTCTCTGCTGCTCCAATCTAGCACCCATGTATTGTGTTAGTTCCTATTTTATTACAAAGCACAACTTATTGATCTAGCAAAAATATTCTGTTACTCATTAATAAAAGCCATAAAACTACCAATACAAAGGATTATAGATGTGACACGCCAAACATTTTTTCTGGCCATTTTTTACTATCTATTCAAGTTATATGCATTTATACTTATTAAGCTAGGAGCAAGGATGGTTGAATTTAAAGGAAGTGTATCCCCTTTTGTTTGGTGGGGGAGTGGAAAACCGTTTTTAGAAACCACCCTCAGTACACCAGACGAGATTTGAACCCTAATCTCCATTAATTTATCAGTCCAGCCCATCGAGAGAGAGACACCTTAAACCATGTGGCCACCAAAAAAAGGATATCTTTTAATGCTATGAAACAACAAAATAGGACTAATTATAACTAGATCTTATACTATTTAGCTATTTGTGCATAGCATCTGGATTATTCATATATTTACACTAATATGGTAGTGATCAGTAAAGTAGAATTTAGAAGAAATGTACCCTCAACTGTGTGGAAGAGTGGAAAGTCATTTATTAAAAAACACCCTCAGTATATTTAGTTGGATTTGAGCCCTGACCTCACCGGTCACCGGCAATCAAATTTATTTGTGTCGCCTTGGAGTGAGAGACCACCAATGAAAATCTCATTTTTAGATTATATACACAGTGATTATAAAAATATAAGTTTGAGTCAACCAAGGTGTATACGTGCGGTTTCTTGCAGGTAAAGTGTTTGCAGTATTGTCTGCGGCAGACAACGCTGTACCGTTGTTTTCAGCCACCATTTACACCCAAGTATACAACGCAACAATTAGCACATTCCCTGCCGCTATCTTCTGGGTCACCGTAGCAAGCCAAGTGATAGTTTTCTTTTTTATGTTGTGAGTACCGCAGTGATATTCATATTAGAAAAATAAAAATTAAGGAATATTTGTTCATTTAAAATGATACCTGGCCACCGGAATTAAAGCTGAGAAACTTGAAATATTTAGCACGTTGATGCTCTACTTATTTGCTTTTTTAGCCCCAAATCTTACTACCCATTTGGTTATACCCTTAAGTACAAACTACGTCAATGCTTTTAGGGAATAGGAAAATTAGAGTTAGTGTACCCATGTTTGCGTGGAGGGAGAGTAAAAAACCTTTTGGAAAAAACCCTGAGTACACCTTACTGAGATTTGAACCTCGATCTCGCAGTCATGGGCAATTTAGTCTATTGCGAGCATAGTGCCTTAGACCATGTGGTCAGTGAAGCGGGTGATACTCTACTTAAGACAGTCTGTGATGGGCATGTGGAAATCATTAATACCACAGCCATCAGTGACTTGGGGGGTCGGCTTTATGCTGCTGTTAGTACAATGACAATAATTATTGTACATGAATAGCTTAGATCAGAAAATCAAAATTATATTTGTGTTACAGATGTAGCCGCAGCAAGAATCATATTAGTAAATTGGAAAATGACACCAAACAGAAATAAAGCCCGGGACTTACAATCCTAATACATCTAATAATCTTATTGTCTAAGATTTGCTATTCATGTAAAATTAATTGTACACCATCAACTTTCTTTTATAAGCTAAAGAAAGTAGTAGCTCTCCACTTAAAACAAGCGTAACTAATGGATAGATTATTCTTATTGCCTTTAGTTTAGGAATGATATTTTTGCAGATCTCTAATATTAAAGTGTTATTAATTTACAGGGGCATCCACATCTCACTCGGCAGCAGGAAACTCGAAGTAGAAGAAACGGAATGTCTAGCAACAGATCAGGCAAATGGTGAAATAGACTGAACCGGAAATGTGGTTAACATAAAAATGGTTTTTAATTGTAAAACCATTGCCTGGAAATTAGTTTTATGAATGAGAGAGTGAGATAAATAAAAATAACATTTCTAATCCCCTTTGAAATCATTGTTGTACCAAGGATAGACCACAATCAAATTTCTATTACTGATTACTGTTTTTTTTGCTGTGTTGCAAGTATATTAGTTTATGGTTGGTTACCTTTGCATCCTTAACCCTCTTGCTGCGTATTTAATTTTTACTTCTTAACTTCAGAAATGCTAATTATAAGTCAAAAATTCAAAATCTAAAAATTTGCATGATGATCATGACTATGATTAGATAATGTGATTTTCAACTAGTAATGCATTTTAAATATGAAATTTAGCACCACATTGTCTATAAATCGCAAAATAATATATAGTTTATATCAATAAAATTATATATGTCACATTTTACCCATATGCAATGTTATTCTATCAGAAACATTCTTTATTTTACTAGCAACCCTTAGGTAATAAAAATAAAACTTTTAAAATTAGGTTACATCAACACAACTTTAACAATTTTGTGCTACATTGGTGCTTTACTCAGTGTAGTCTATAAGATCATATATCTGTGTTGGGCGTGGTTTCAAAATAGGAATCAGGTAGAAAAAACAAAAATAAAATATCAATTAGAAGAAATAAAATAAATTCTAAAACTCTGTGAACTATTGAATTTTTTCAATTGGCATACTAACCAAATATTATATTTATTACCCTTCATATGGCACGAATTCATCAATCATGAATTAAATGTTACTAACACAATAGAATAACAGGGTAAATATAACAAATACTACACTAATAAATCCCTCAACAATGTTTTCTTCTACATAAATATTGCACGTGTGCTACAAGTAGTGAAATGCTGAAGTAAACAAGTGCTACTATTGTTATGATTTAGCAGCTGGTAATTGACAGTTCTCAAAACTAACACCAGATGTCAGAGACACACGGGGATGCTAGTATGAAAAATTCAGCATTCTAACACTACTGTGGCTATTTCCGACTGTCGCAGCAAAGGTAGATAAAGTTTACACGTCATGGAGTAAAGTTAATTTCCACAGTCAATGGTTATAATGCCGAGATCGGATATATCCAATTAACGCAGCGAAAGGGTTAAGTAAAGAATTTACTTCAAATTCAGTAAAGTTTTTCTCAATTTAACTTAATTTACAAGCAAATATATGTTTCTCCAACTAGACCAGTAGATTTAAAATTCACAATTTTAAATGGATTTTCAGAAATGATTTATATATTTATTAAAATAAAAGGAATTATGACTACAATATCTTGGTGTTTGGAATAGTGATATATATATCATCAAAAAATAGTAGCTAGTATATAAAATCAAAAACTAGTAAAAGCAAATTAAATAAAATACAGAAAAATTAGTTTTTTGATTTCTCAATTAATTAAATATGGATGACTGCCTTTGTGGTCTAGTGGTCAGACTTTCTGACTATAGATCCAGAGGTCTCAGGTTCAATCCCTGGCGCTTCTATATTTTCTGTAAAGCAGAGGGTCTTGAACAGGGTCAACTCAGTCTCGTGGGAACAATTGAGGAACTACTTGAATGTAAAAGTAGCGGCTCCAGTCTAGAACACTGTGATAAACAGCCAGAGGGTTCATAGTACACCCTTTATCCGCTAAAGTTGGCACTATCTTAGTAAGCTGACCACGGCCACTCAGTTAGTATATCTTGATTGTGAGCTGACACCATGGATAGAATTAAAATATGGTTGATGCAATTTAACATCATATATTAAAAATCAACAGTTTTTTTAAAGTTGATCTTAAAGTTAATTTAATGAAATTAAATGTAAAAATAAAGCTAGACAGATAGAGACCACCTATTAGAACTTGTTCTTTATTAAAACTGGCAAGAAGGACAATGTTAATGTTTTGTTTATTTTGTAGTAAATTTTTAATCGGCACTCTTAGATCATAACCAATTTTACTGTTATTGTCTATTCCTCAATAAAATTACATTAAAAATTACCACATATTCATAAAAATGAATACAATAATTTGTTACAGAAACATTATGTTTAGATAAAAATAATTACTATATTTCAATACATATTTCAATACATATTTCACTTAACATGACAACATTCATATGCTATACTATTTCCTCTTGAAAATAAGTAGGGTGTATTAAAATTTAGTAAGAATTTGTTAACTATGTTTATAAAACATGCAATTTATAAAAAAAAGTGTCTAATATAAAGGCGTTTTTCCAGATTCTATACCTTTTAATAACTTTTTAAAAAATAGTTAAAACAATTTAACAATAACTCAGATTCTGGCACTGAGTATAAAAATTAAAATAAAACCATTCTATTAGGATTATGAAAACATTAAAAAATATCACAAATAATATAATAAACATTTTATGAAAATAACATTAGTGTGCACTGCTGTCAAATTACACCACTATATGGCACTATTTTTGTACAATTATAATATTATTTTCTCTACCTACATATTAAAATAGAAATAATATAAATAGAATATGACATGATTATGAATCAAACAATAATAAAACAAAAACAAAATCAACATAGGAAAAACGCCGCATTTAATAAAGTTTGAATATTTATTTTTAAAAAATTGTTATCATACTAGTCTCAATGGAATAAAACAACGCTAAGCAATTAGGTATTAATGAAAGGCGAAACTCGGTGGATGAATGATAATAGCTACGGAAATGAGCCATATTTGAATCATAATCAAAAATAAAATGACACCTGGACGCCGGTTCGATTCTCGTGTCCAGGTCATTTTTAAATTTATTTGATACTAGTCTCTACTAAGAATGGGTTGGCTTTTTAAATCTTCAAGTCCTTAAAGATATTTGAAGTTCTAACCTTGATATTTTTTTCAAATTAAAACTAATAAAGTAATTGAAATAGTGTTGTTTTTTCCTAGTAGGGTTACTAGTTTCTTAACTCATAAAATAGATATTATTTATACAGATTAAAATATAAAAAGCATGGGTTTTTTTCCACACATTTAACTGTTAATATTTACAGGGAAAATAACGACATAAAAATGGCAAGACATTACAGTTTGTTAAATATACTGACAGAAATGTAAGATTTATTATATACCTGGTTAGGGTTGTCTTAATTTCCTCTAATACAAAATTTACTGTTCTTTTACCAGGAGGGATTTCAATTTTTCCAGGCACTTTAAGCATAAAGGAATGAAATTTCATTTTTCATAGAGCAGGGTGTCCATCCAGCCTATATATTAAAATTTCCTGACTTTTCCGGGCCCAGTGTTATTTGATCTTGATGGGGTGATAGGTAATGTACACAATTTTGGTGGGAAAAAAGGGGGTAGAGGGTAGTTAATATAAATCTATTTAAATTAACTTGCTTATTCCTTTCAGTTGCTTTTATTAAATGTAGAGGCCTATTATGTAAATTAATTGCAATATTGCAGCTCAATGTCCCCAAATTCAAAAATATTAAGTTATAGTAATTAGTAATGGTATGCAAAGCTTCGAAAAGTCGGAGTCGAAGGTCAAATCTCCTTCGGCTTCGACATTACAATAACCTTCGCATATTCGAAAAATTTCAAAGGAAGGATAAAACTTCGATAAATTATCTAACGATTTAATTTTATCTTACTAAATATTACATATTTCAATAGTCGATCATTTTAAAACTGTTACTAAATAGAATTTTAACACCGACTAGTAGATTATACTCCATTCACGGTAGGAATTACTCTCTGAAAGGTCGTTTTTCTTACCAATATCCTACTATATAATAGATTTCCGGTAGGGGAAAAGGCCTTTTAGAAAACAATTCCTACCGTGAACGGACTTTAACTACCATAATGTAAGCAAAGATCAAAAACAGTTAAGTAAATGTTAATATATTATATTCACTATCGCCAACATTATTTTGTAAAAAATAAAAATACATATAAAGAAATAACACCAAGGTCATTGGTGTGAAGCAGAAAAATCACTTTAGTTGTGCTATCATCCACGCTCACGTCTAATAATGTTTAGTCCTTAATATTCTCTCTCTTTGGAATTATCTGTGACAACTTTACAAGTGCATTTTATCACAAAAGTTTTTCATAGCTTCTTCACGTTTTATTTATTATTTAAAATGGCTGATATGGAAAGTGGGAAATGAAAACAGAATTTAATTTATAATTATTATCAAAGAAATGCAGATAAAAAGACATGCATATGTAAAGTTTGCAAAATAATTTTATCTTCTCCGCGTTGTTAGTTGATATTAAAACTTAATTGATAATTTACTAAGCTTATCAGTAAGCCTGTGTGCATTGATTATTGATATTGGCCTTCGACTTTTCTTTGCAAGTTTCAAGCTTAAAAAGTGGCCTTCGCACACCCCTAAGGTATAGTATTTTATTTTGTGAAATTCCCTATAATTTCCCAGTTTTTCAGGTATAAGGTAAACCTGCAAGGTTTTTTTAAACATACATGAGCTATATAACCTAAACAAATTATATTATACTAGTTGTGTTTTCTTGTACTATTCAAAGAGGAATTATTAAGTGCAAACTGGCACTGAGCCTTGATGAGACCGACAGTATTAGTAGCCATGAACAGTTAACCAAGATTTATATCATTGGAAGACTGGAAATAAAATGTTGATTATAATAAAAGAGTGTAACAGTTAAAATAAAAGATATTAACGGTTGGAATTACTAATATAAAATTATAGCTATTTAATTTCTTAAAGTCAAATCAGATGTAACCCTCCATTTGATCCTATACATTTCTGCAGCTTTGTCTTTCATATGATAATATAAGATTATAATAATGAGAGAAAGGCAGATTCACACATATACATAAATTACACACAAAACACACTATTATGAAATCACACACAACACCAAAAAAAACTAGGCTAATATGAAATCGCACAAATCACAATCCAAACCTAAGTTACCAACCATCACAACATCATTAATGAATAAAGACACACAGAGCCCAAAGCAAATTTCTCAAGGACTCCAAGCTGCAAGCCAAACTATTGGCCCTGGGAATAGACACTTCGCCCCTCCCCATTCTCTCTCTCCAACCAAACCCTTGTGCCCCCACTAGTCGCAATACCAACCTCACCAACAAATACCCCTTCCCCAAGTCGCACTCCTCTCCCTTTTCCCTCCAAGTATTCAACTCCTCGTCACCACCAAGAGGCACCTCTCCCCCTCTACTCCCTTCAACCACTACTCCCCAATTTCTCCTTCAGTCACAAGGACCCCAAAAACCCTACCTTCACAAGACTAAGTCAAAACCATAAACAAAGATGACAAGAGACAAAGGTTATGTAACAAGAGTGAAAGGAAGGAGATAAGAATAAACATACAAGTTCACCAAATACAGCACCTCACAGCAGAATGCTAGGTTAACGAAGCAAAGACTAAAAATGAGCACACAAAAAAAACATGATTATGGTTAAAAAAAATCATTTTTTTTCCTTAACTAAAGATATTTTCTCCCCTTCCTTTCATTGAATTACCCTAATCCTTGCCCTGGCGTTAAACAACACCTATTTGCCCAAATGTCCCCCGGCGTGGGTGAAAATCAATGTTCCAATGCAATAAGTTATTATAATGCCATATATCAATGAACCACTTTACTTTTAGCCAGTCTGAATACTTCATACTGATGCTGATAGATGGAGCTACCAGTTCAATGCTATACTATTACCATAAATAAAGTAAACTAAATAAAATGATAGAATTGAAGAAAAATAAAGAAAAATAAAAGTAAAAAACAAACACACATTTACACAGTCTTTAATATTATTTTTTTCTAAACTTTCAACGTTTTATTTATTTTATACTATATTACGCTTAGTGCCCTTTATTTCATGAATAAAGTAATAGATGAGAAAATAAATGAGTAGCGAAAACATTTGTCAGGTTAAAGAAGCCTAATCAAATATACAAATGGCTAATTGGCCTACACAGATAGCTATGATAGGCACGCACCAGGAAATAGGCTAATAAAGTCCACATCTTAAGCATATACAAGCTTAAGTGAATTCCTCCTGAAGCCCTAGATAATCCTTTTCTCCTTTAAAACTATTCCAACCTTCCCCTTCCCCCCTCCCCAACCTTCTTCCTCTCATATATATTTCAGCAATAGCATACTCCTTTTCTCCCTGTTCACAAGAATGAAGTGGTAGACGTTTACTTAAGCAATGACGAGAAAATTAAATTGAGATTCAACTAGATGTACCTTTGGCATAAAATAAAATAAAATAAAACCTTAAAAAAAACACTCAAATAAATATATCTCTGCTATATTTTAGCACCACCTCTTTGTACCCTTTCAGGCTGTACACCTATATATCAATTACTCTTAATGTGTTAGGGATGAGGATGGTTAAATTTAAAGGAAGTGCACCCATATTTGTATAAAGGAAGAGTGGCAACCCCCCTACCCCCCAACCGGGAACGAACCCTGATCTCCACATCATCGGCAGCCAGTCTATTACCTAGGACCAAGCGGGTCAACACATGCTTTGATTTCTAGCTTCATCCCCGCTCGCTCTAAGGATTATGTACTAGTTCCTCCCAAGTTAACCAACCTGACAATCTCCAGAATCAATTAAAAGGTTCCTACTAAGAGATGGGATCCTCAAATCCTTAAGGATATTCAAGATTCAGGGATTCAAGAAATTTCGTACTCCGGATTAAAAAGAGAATTTCAACATTTTTAATTAGAATTGGTTTTAGATCTCTGATATTGGTGGTTAACTCTCAACATAATTTTAGAGGAAACACCTATAGCCCATACCATTAATTTAACACTTAACTGAACGTATAAATATTATAGTACAGGTCTCAGAGATAAAACAAATGAATAAAGGACTTCTTTCATTAATTCATTAAGTATATGATGTATATACGGGGAAAAAGGGGGGGGATTTTTTTTGTATAAGCCTTGAATTCTATTATCCGTGCTTCCTCTTCCCTTAACTACCCCAGAAAAGTGAGAGTCTATTGTATTCCTACTTTCTATTATTGTGATATATTCCTAATTTGACTTATGTTCATTTTTTTTTTTCCAAATATTTGAAACAGAGATTCAGGATTTGAAGGTAAGATGAAGATTTATATTTGTAAAATAGTGTGGAATTATTCCATCTCTAGTTCCTACACATATTAATAGAAACGCTGCACCAACTATCAAATTCCCCTCACTCAACAAAGTCGCCTACAAGGGGTTACAATATTTCTCAGCCCTAATACACACTAGTCATTACATTAATAAAAATATACTTGTTAGAAGAGATATAAATAATAAAGCTAGCATAAAAAACCAACTAAACCCAAGACTAGGGATGTGCGCGAACCATTTTTCAATTCGAGACAATCTCGAGACGAGAATATAAAAGTATTGAAACATGAGAATAAGACGAGAAAATGGTATATGAAAGTTAAAAGAAAAAATTAAATTATGTTTATTAAATTAAATATATAGTTTATAGTTTCTTTTTGACACATGAACTGGCACTTTCTTTGGATTGTCTTATTTATAGTTCATTCAAACCCTTGAGATATAACTCATACACATTTTAAATGCAATTAATAAAATAGTGATAGGTAGTTACAATGAACACTATTTATAATTTAATGTTATGGTGTAACAACTTATATTGTCAAAGTTTGATATTGAAAAATAATATTTATAACCAAAACATTCCTTAATGAAGGCTGTTTAGGAGGGGGGGAGTGCGATCTATTTTAGGATTATTACAGTATTAATGTAAATAATAAATTCCTGTTTTTTTATTTCTTAGGGCTATTATTTGCTGTTTTTTATTTCTCGAATTTTCGAGATTCATTTTTTAACTTTCGAGACAAGATTGGGATTATCTTTTTATTGAATCTTTGAGATATTTACGAGTCTCGCACATCCCTAACCAAGACTAGTTCCAAGAAGTAGCACAAACCATAGATTCAGACACATTAATCAACTTTTGTTGTTTATCTATACTGTGAAATCTCTTAGTAGTGGACACCTTCCAAGATTAAAAATGCCTGTTTTTAAGCTGTCAGTTATTTGGAAAAATACATATTTTTTTTAAATCAGCTTTCTTGAGCACAGTTTAATTCATATGAAACTCTATACTTTGAATACTAACTACAACAATCTAATTACTGCATTCACTGTACAGTATTGTATGCAGGATAATTATGAGTGATGAATAAATATTGTACATAGCTTACTGTGCAGATTGCATAATACACAGAACCATCCGCAAATGAAATTAAATGTGAACAGTAGGCCATGTGTACTGTATGTGTGCACAAACACAGAAAACTGGAGAAACAACCCCTACTGATGGTTCGAAAGGGGCGGGCAGTACAAACATGAAGTACTGTTATTAATTCTAGAAAATTTTCCTATAGGGGGACGGTAGAACTGCTATAACTTCACGCGAAACAGTGGCATTCCTGTAGGCAAATACTTTGAATGGACTTTTTTTTTATTATTTTTGTCAGCTGTTTGTAGAGATTTTTTTGCATAAATATGCGCCTTTAGAAGTATCTGTTTTTGCTAGTGAGAAAGTCTGTTATTGGGAGATCGTTTCATCGTAAGAGCTCATGTTAATTTGCCAAGGAAATTTAAACTGTCTGTTATAAAGAAGAATCACACTATTCAGAGGTGTCCATTAAGTTAGATTTCTTTGTATTTACTCCTTAGATTCAAGCTTTTCTTAAATACTTATTTTCATCCACCAATAGGAAAGAATATATAATAAATAAAATGTACATTTTCATATTAAACTATTTAAATTGCTTACAACATTAATGATTATGACTGCTCAAGGTAATATTAGACACAATCAAATATTATTTGAAAGTACTTGCAGGTTGATCAACTGAAAATTACCGTAAGATCGATCAGTTGTAGATCCTGATCTAATAGTCAAATCATAAGATTGTTGAAATACATCCTTTTTTTTTTTTAACTATTCAGTGTGCGTTGCTATCATATAATGCAATAGATTATGTAAAACCATTAAGCTCCTTTATATGTTAAATTAACCCCAGTCAGTGTAAAAACGTCAGTCAGATGGTATTGGAGTGTTGCAGTTTCCATGGTAGAGACGTACAGGTCCCTGACAACGAAAAAAATCTTTGAAAACGTCTTGATAGCCGTGATCTCGCCACCAGGTGCAGAGCTGTCTGTTCCAGGTGCAAGGTAGGACATGGATTAGCTCAGGATGTTCCATGCCCAATAGCGTATAGAAATCCTGATCACCCAGGTGACCCTAAAGTGAATAGAATATGTAAACAACCTGGGCTGTGTAATCAGATCCGCAAGCAATTTTGAGCAGTCGGTTCAAAATTCTAAATAAAAACTTAATTATTATTTTTTTATTTATTTGAGGTATTTAAGGTGTACTTACTGAACCGATTGATAATATCACCACACAAGAATTTCAATGAGCAAGAGTGAAAAGAGCCTGCCAATTTTGCCCGGAAAGGTATTTTCACATACCTTCCAGGGTTCTTTTATATGCAACTATCAACATGGACCAACAGCTTTATTCCCCTGCGAAGAAAATTGTGCAACAGATTTTTATCACTCAAGAAAAATCCAGCGAACTTGGCTGGCTTTGAACCCACAAACATCGGGTCCTGAGGATACCACAGAGTTTGACTCCTTTCTCTTTCTTTATTAACTACACATATTAAAATGTCATGAATGGTCATGAATATGAACAAGACTGGGTGGGTTAGTGATAGATGATTAATGTGCTGAGCCAAACAATGAGTTAGATTTTTGTGTCCAGCTATTATTAGTAAATAAATAAGTACATTTATCTATCCAATGAGGTAAAATAAAATACCTACCACGATGGTGAAAATATTGGTTTCAAAAAAATTATCTTCTATTATCTAAGAGACCCTTACTATAAAAAATTACTATATAATTATAAACGTTTAATTAAAACTTTCACCTGTAAAAGTATTAGAGATGGGTCAAAACCTATATTTCTCTAATTTGAATCTTAGATTTTTTTACTGAGTCTTGAACCCAAACATAAAAGGCTTGGCATCAATGACAAATTATATTTTGTTTGTTATTACATCAAAATAACAAAGATAGTAACCTACCTTAATTTAATTGTAATAATACAATTTTGTCCTTTTTTGTGATTATTTTACCCTCCCAACTTCACGGGTTTCTATAGCTACTTTTACCAATAGCTCTTCATGATTTTATACGAGATTTTCTTTTGGTATGTTTACTAATCTTGACTTAAATAGTGTAAGATTCGAAGAATTGACCGTCCCATCTCTAAAACAAATATAAAACTCAGGAGTACAACCATTATAACCCCCCTACAGGTTAAATTACAATCGACTTACTTTGAATTGATATTTGGAAGCCAGTTTTTCGACCATAGCGGATTTCAGCAGCTGATTATATGTGACAGACTCTCTCATCCTGTCTAGTCTCAGCAGCATCACCCCACTGTTTACCCCGGGGAACCCTCCTTTTGAGATGGGTTCCCCAAACTTGGTCCCCTTGTGTTTGGACCGATAGACGTACAACACGTGACGGTACACCGGAGTCAGCTCTGGCGCCAGCCCAAATAGTGTGCTCTCCTCAAAGCTGAAGGACAAAATCACCACTTTTCACTAGAAGTTATATGGTCTGGAGTCATAGCCACAGCAACTAGATCAAAAGTATGCAGTGCCCCGATTTCACTAAAGTACCTTTAAGCCAGTTTTGCCACAGGGCTGATATATCCAAAACATTTCTCCTGTCCAAAAATTCATGCACATTATTTGTCAGAAGGGGAACGAAGTAATAAAGACTAGAGTTGTCTCTACACTCAGAAACCTTCAATACTTTATCTAGGAAGATACACGTTCTACACAGAAAATATAGAACATTTGCAACATAGGAGCCATTGATTAAGCCCAAATGTCCAAGAACTTCCAAGTCAGAGACAACTAGAATATTGTACTTTACCACATAAAACATGGTTTTAATTCGTGGTTATTAAAAATACTTTCAAATATGTTGATTACTTAAATATATGCATAAGAATAGGGTAAGAACAGTAATTATTTGAGAGTTTAAAACGTTCCTAAGGCTGCTATGATATAAATTAGACATTAACTCATGTGATCTGTTTTACTTTTAGATAAAATTATTCCATTTTAGTATCATGTCTTACTATCCATTGGGTTGATACATATATGTTCTAGTTACACTAATGTGTTATGGATTAGGAAGGATAGATATAGAAGATGTGTCAGGGTGGCTACACAATTCTTTTTTTTTTACAAAATTCCCTGACTTTTCCAGATTTTACAGGCAACATTTTTCAATTTTCCCTGACTTCTTTTTTCCAGATTTAATGGTGGATGGTGACTTCTGTTTTATTTATTATTGATCACATATTTAAAAAAATGTATCTAATAACAAACAGTTGTATCAGTTATTTAAAAAATTAAAATGTTATTTTATTTAGGTAGGCCTATTATTAACTTGTGTTTAGTTGCAAAATTAATAGGATATTTTAGACATATTTTTAATTCCCCGACATTTCCCTGTTATACAAAAATTCCCTGACTTTTCCAGGTTTTTCCTGTCTGTAGCCACCATGTGTGTGCTTGAATTTGTGTGGAGAGAGAAAAGCCATATAGGAATAAATCACTATCAGTACACCCGAACAAGATTCAAACCCCAATCTCACCATCATTGGAAGTTTAGATGCAAGAGTAGATCCCTTATAGAATGTGGCCACTGAAGAAGGTAATGATACTAATATTGTAAAATGTCAGTGTTGAGCACAAAGTTTATATTTTCTTTACTGTCCTTCCTACCACGTTTTTACTGTATTTTATCCTTAGCATAGAAATAGTCAACAAAATTGTGTTACAGATATTGAGTCCAGATAGTGTTTATCTTTTTGTATACTTTAGTGCTGAATGGCCAAATCAAACGAACCTGTCAAACTCTTGAAATAGTTGTCCCACATCAGCCCTCAGTTTTGTATCAACGTCAAACATTGCCACACAGTTTTGATCCAAAGCTATCCTGTGCAATCCCATCGACATGAAGAAGAGTGCGTCACTGTAGTATGTTCCGGGCTGAGAACTGAAATGGGGTTGCATCGCAGTAACAATGTCAGACAGCTTCTCAGCCAAGATATCAACACTATAGTAGACCACCTGTAATATTAAAGTCCACACAATTTTCATAGGGAGTGCCTTTAATAACATCCAAATTTTTTTTTATGCAACCACTGATAACATTTTACTAAATTATTACTGTTATTTTATAGGTAAACCTATTGATAATTTCTGTTAAAAGTTACAGCTGAAGATCAGATGACTTTATGGGGTGTATACAATTACATCGCATGTCCATTACATCGCGTTTTTGGTACAAATACATTGCAAGTCCATCATGTTGTGTTCCCCCCCTCCCCCCTCTCTAGGCACATCTAACCCTACTCTGATGTACAACCAATTGGAAGGAAGGGTCAACTGACTCCCCTTGGGAGGCGGAGTGTTTCTAGTTTGCCAGAAACCTGATGTGCTTAAAAAAACTTGGAGACTTCAATTTGTAAATACAAATTGCTGTGAAGCAAGTGTTGTAGATACAGTTGCCTAGGCATCTTGGTTATGATGAGGTTTATTCAAGTTTTGTTTGAGTTACACTATTCTTTCACCAGCCCCATCTTCAAAGTGAGAGTCAGAGGGGAGAGTCAAGCACGCTATCCTTTCAACCAGCCCTACCTTCAACGTGAGAGTCAAGAGGTGAGAGATAGGCACACTATCCTTGCAACCAGCCCTACCTTCAACGTGAGAGTCAGAGGTGAGAGACAGGCACACTATCCTTGCAACCAGCCCTACCTTCAACGTGAGAGTCAGAGGTGAGAGACAGGCACACTATCCTTGCAACCAGCCCTACCTTCAATGTGAGAGTCAAGAGGTGAGAGGCAGGCACACTATCCTTGCAACCAGCACTACCTTCAAAGTGAGAGTCAGAGGGGAGAGTCAGGCACGCTATCCTTTCAACCAGCCCTATCTTCAACGTGAGAGACAGGCAAACTATTCTAGCAATCAGCCATACCTTCAACGTGAGAGTCAAGAGGTGAGAGACAGGCACACTATCCTTGCAACCAGCCCTATCTTCAACGTGAGAGACAGGCACATTATCCTTGCAACCAGCCCTACCTTCAACGTGAGAGTCAGAGGTGAGAGGCAGGCACACTATCCTTGCAACCAGCCCTATCTTCAATGTGAGAGACAGGCAAACTATCCTAGCAATCAGCCACACCTTCAAAGTGAGAGTCAGGCAAACTATCCTAGCAATCAGCCATACCTTCAAAGTGAGAGTCAGGCACACTATCCTTGCAACCAGCCCTATCTTCAATGTGAGAGACAGGCAAACTATCCTAGCAATCAGCCATACCTTCAAAGTGAGAATTGGAGGTGAGAGTCAGGCCCACTATCCTAGCAAAATGCAATATAATGGACACGCGATGTAATTGTATATATACACCCCTTCATTCTTATTGGTTGTACGTCAGAGTAGGGTTATCTGTGTGTAGAGAGGTGGGGAGAAATGTGATGTGATGGACCTGCAATGTATTTGTCCCAAAAACGCAATGTAACTTTATGTATTGATATGTGGAAAGATCTATATATAGTAACATTTCTAGCTGTCTGATAAGACATGGGAGGTTAACATTGGAAAGGACCTGAAAGAAATAGTGTGTAATAAGGTGGACTGAAAAGAATTAGCTCAATACAGGGATATGGTGTAATGAGATGGTTTGGTTAGAATTAGCTCAATACATAGGGATAGGATGAAATGTGATCTGGATAGAACTAGCCCAATTAGGATAAAACTAGCTCAAAATAGTGATAGGGTGTAATGAGGCAGACTGGATATAGCAAGCTAAAGATAGTGATAGGGTGAAATGAGGAGGCCTGTATAAAACTAGCTCAAGATAGTGATAGGATGTAATAAGGTGGCCTGTATAAAACTAGCTCAAGATAGTGATAGGGTGTAATGAGGCGGACTGGATATAACTAGCTCAAGATAGTGATAGGGTGTAATGAGGAGGACTGTATAGAACTAGCTCGAGATAGGGATAGGGTGTAATAAGTTGGACTGTATAAAACTAGCTCAAGATAGTGATAGGGTGTAATGAGGAGGACTGTATAGAACTAGCTCAAGATAGTGATAGGGTGTAATGAGGCAGACTGGATATAACTAGCTCAAGATAGTGATAGGGTGTAATAAGGTGGCCTGTATAAAACTAGCTCAAGATAGTGATAGGGTGTAATGAGGCGGACTGGATATAACTAGCTCGAGATAGTGATAGGGTGTAATGAGGAGGACTGTATAGAACTAGCTCGAGATAGGGATAGGGTGTAATAAGGTGGACTGTATAAAACTAGCTCAAGATAGTGATAGGGTGTAATGAGGCGGACTGGATATAACTAGCTCAAGATAGTGATATGGGTGTAATAGGGTGGCCTGTATAAAACCAGCTCAAGATAGTGATAGGATGTAATAAGGTGGCCTGTATAAAACTAGCTCAAGATAGTGATAGGGTGTAATGAGGTGGACTGGATATAACTAGCTCGAGATTGGGATAGGGTGTAATAAGGTGGACTGTATAAAACTAGCTCAAGATAAGTGATAGGGTGTAATGAGGTGGACTGGATATAACTGTCTCAAGATTGAGATAGGGTGTAGTGAGGTGGATTGGATAGAACTGGTTCAAGATAGAGATAGGGTGTAATGTGGAACTAGCTTAAATGGTATACTTTAGTATGTGCTGCAATAAACCTTCGAGTCTCTAATGCCATAACAAGTAAGTATAGGGGTAGGGATGAGTAAGGAAGAAGTGAAGGGAAATGTATTTGCAGTTATGAGAAAAAAAAGAGTAGGGAACCACTTAGAAATAAACACTTTTAGTAAAGCCTACACTCGGTCGGGATTCGTACCCAGATCTTCTCCCATTACCAACGAACCAGACTGTATATCAGGTGTTTAATGTACCTATGAATGTCACCCAATGATGTAGCTACGTTATAGACATTGGAATCTATGCTCGGTGGTAAAGTCAACACCAGTGGTGGTTTGTTAAATCAAAGTTATCATCTTTACTTCTGTGTCAACATAATTTTTTCTCCATAGTTGAATATTTTTGAATGGCATCTACTGTACAAGTCTACCTTGTGTTATTTTTATTTTTTTATTTGTTCTAAAAAAGATGGTTGTTTGAATATACTTAGTATAGAAATCACACACATGATTATAAATGCCTCATGCAGACTTCCCACCAGACCCTCTGTATTAGCAATACAAAGATTGATTGTTTATCTCAAGTTCTCAGAGTCGTGTGCCATCACCTTATATGTTCCTTGTCAGAAAACAGAAAGAGTAGACTCTAGCTCGGCCAATAACTGAAGTTTACAATTTAGACACAATGTAAAAGTGCTTAATTTGACCCTAGATCGGATTCAAAATTACTTATATAATTAAAGTTGGTTAAAAGTGTGATTATATCCTAGTGAGTTGTAAATTATACACTTTAAAAGAAGTTTAAGGAGCCTCGAGGTGCCCAACATTTATGATAATGGGACCTAAAGAACATTTATGATTCCTTTTGAAAAAATATTGTTTTACTAAAAAATCTTACCTTGCAGTTTTATTTATTTCATAAGACATTAAAAATCATCACCCTTTCAAACATTTTGATCAGTTAAAGTTAAATTATTAACTAAAATGTTTATGACACATCTGACAACTTTGCATGGAATTAACAATTCTCTAACTGTATTAATCCATCCAAAGTGAATTTTAATAGACTTTGAAGGTTAGGTTAAGTCTGTTTGATTTTTTATGAACACATCAAAGATTTTTATCCTGCGCCTTTATTCCCTCTATCAAACAAAGATTGTAGATCTTCAGAGTGAATTAACATTAATCAAACTCTCAACCTTCAAAGTCTATTAAAATTTAATCAAAATACCATTTTGGACAAATTAATATTTTTTTAGAGAATAGTTATTTCTGTGCAAAGTTGTTATATGTGTAGGCTATTCTGATAAACAATCATTTATTATTTAACCAACCAAAATATTTAATGGGTAATGCTTTTTACTGTTTTATGAAAAAAATACAATTGCAAGCTTACATATTTTTTTGTAAAAACATATTTTCTCTTTGAAAAGAACCATAGAATAATCGTTATCTACTCTTTTATCATGAAAAATAGCCCAACCTAGATTACCTACTAACCTTTGACACACAAAAAAATTGATAAAGATGGAATGAGTAATAGGCCCCCTTATTGTTAAAATAAACTAGACCTAATTCATGTTTTTAAAATATTTTTAGAGGATTGAAAGTAAGACCGATAAAATATTACTTTAAGAGAATAATGAATATAAATAGCATCTTTATAAATGCATTAAGGTCTATTTTAGTTCAAAATATTTTGAGATGCATAGTAATATTTCAGTAAGAACATGTTGCTACATGAAAAGATAGATTTTAATAAGTTATAATAATAAACATATTTAGTAAGCTCTATAAATACTAAAATACTTTTGGTGCCATGTTATGATGTTAAATTCTATTCAATTTAAATATTTACATTTTCTGATTTAGGAAAATTTTTTGATTCAAAAATTATTTATAATTTATTTAGCTATTAGGCTGATTATTAGACTTGGTCCAAAGGATGCTTGTGTCTATCAATTATAGAAATATTTAGAACTAATATTGTTTTGTCACCATAAATCTTACCTCAAATTTACCAAACGAGATCTTCAAACCTTCTATTATTTCTTCAGCTATAGTTCTGCTACTGTTGTCAGTGATAATATGAAATTTTATGTATACAGTGGAATGCTCCATTAATGATCTAGTAAAGGTTTTAAACTTAAATTTCATTGGCACATTTCCCGTTACCTTGGTAAATATACACCAAACATTATAATTATCATTTTTTGTGTGTTTTACTGAAACAGGTGTTTCATGAACTCTCAAGGTGGTCGAATATCCGTAGGAACCATTTTGATTATCTTTGATGCTCTCATTTCTGCCAGCTAGCAATGTTTCATTTTCGAAAATATTGTGAATCCGACTCTCACGAAATCCTCCGGTTTGAAACGCATAAAAACAAACAAGAAAAGAAACAACAACTATTAAATTTATCAAAATTTTATGAAGCACACGCATCAAAACTTAACAAACATGATAAAATTGTATGGCCTTTTTTTTCTTTCACAACGGCCATTAATTTAGGCTTGATTACGATATTAAAGGTTGCCAACATATTGTGAAACACGCCCCTAGACTTTTATCAAATTTCCCTATCAAATAGTTTGTGCTAATTTTGTGTCAATACATGAAATTAAAAAATAGATATATAAATAACTTACTCGTGAATTACCAATAAGTCAGTAGCTTAAAAATATATAAATACAAATTACTTGATTCATATTTATCGGGAGATAAGCTAGGATTTAGCTATGATTTAAAGTACGAGATATATTAATTTTATTATTTTAGATAAAAATGGGTCAAATGTAATATTATTTATTACAGAGAAAAACTCCACGGCATAAGCCCACAATCGATTCAAGCTATACCAACCAAGGATTAAATTGGAGATAATCTTATGGCAAAGTTTGGCTATTATAAAGAAAATGTCAAGAATAAAACAGTACCATTTGGTTTATTGACAGTTTTGGAGTGTGTTTATAGTGTATTTGGTATCTCATTCACATTTATCCCAGCCCTTTTCCTTGAACCTTGTTCCATAAAGTATATTGATGTAATAAAAAAAAAAGTAGGTCTTATAAATATTCTCCTTAATTAGACCTGCCCTTTTTCTTGAACCTTGTTCCATAAAGTATATTGATGTAATAAAAAAAAGTAGGTCTTATAAATATTTTCCTTAATTAGACCTATTATTATAATTTTGTGTGTTGCTCAAATTTTTGTTCATTCCTTGCCAATTTCACTTTTCCCACTTATATAAGGTAGTTTACCATTGCTTTGTTTAAGAAGGTAGATGACTAATAAGCCTCGTGTTTATTACCTCTAAATGTTAATAACAGTAATTTTTAAAATCACGTTGTTCACTTCCCTTTTGAAAAGTTCAAACCTAATAATCACTTTTCATTAAAATATAACCTTTTTTTGTCTAGTAACTGCAATATAAATGTCCCTCTTTGTACTATTTCTTCATTGTGAAGGTAAAGAACAAATAGGCCTTGTGAACCGACAAATAATACTCGGACACTCAACCTCCAGGTTAAAATAGTTGCACTCCTTTTGGTGGCTTGAGTCCTTCGCCACTAATAATGCTGCGGTTAGTCCCTATCATCACCCAGCAGTGACACTAGCGAAGTCCAGTGCTGAAGGACTCAAGCTGGCAAAAGGAGTGCAACGAAACCCCTGCAAGGTTGAGAGTCTGTTTCTTACTTGTCTGTGGGTGGACTTATGTTTATGAACTTAAACTTCAACAATAGTAATTTTTAAAATTACACTGTACACTTCTTTGAAAAGTTTAAACATATGCCTAGAAATCACTTTTCTTATATAACTTTTTTTTATCAATTAATTGCATTGATGTAAAATATATCCCTTTTTGGAACTTAAATTGATAATATGTTTCTTTCTCTCTATTTTTTTATTATCAGTCTTACACACTGCAGCATAACAAAGTGACATGGATTTTGAATAATAAAATTAATCACACACAATTTTGTAATGTGTGATCCAAAATTACTTTTACTTCACATCCATTAGGCCTACTGTTTCTAATCTGTGGCCTGGGTCACTTTTTTTATTCAAGACATATATTATTCACTACCAGCTCGCTAGGCCTGTCGTAACTTCATATGCCTGACAATCCAACTTGAAACTGGGACAGGCACAACATCCAGGCCCCTGGTCGTTAATTCATCACTGTGAAAGGGTAAACCCACATTTCACCAATGATAAGTTTTTCTACCATGCCGGGAATCGAACCCAGGACTCTTATCTTAGATGACAGACACGCTACCGACTAAGCTAGGGTGTCGACGGATTTTGGTCCAAAGTTACTACACTTAAATATTTAATCTACTAAGAGACATTGGATGTATCAATGACACAATACATTAATTTATTTGTATAGTACATATTTTATTGTCTTCAGTAATAAATAATATGAAATACACTTTTAGTTCATGATATAAATGTAATCACATTTTCTCAAAGCCTTTGACTCCATATGTTTTTATTAAGAGGTCAATTAATTCTTTCTTTTCATTTGAAGGCAAAAAGCTGGAGTAGGCTGCATTAAAATTCTGTAAAAAAAAATTCATTGTTAAACAAAGATAGGTTATCAAAACCATTTTGTAATCAAATTTAAATTGCAACAATACTGGCAAAATAATAAATATTATATTTTATATTTTGGAAGGAAAAAATGTATTATTAGAATTTTGATTTAATTAAGTTCTTCTTTTCCAGACTTAAAATTATATTGTTATGATTTTTGACCTGGAATATTGAGGAATCAATATTAGTTCATAAAATGTTAACCTTTAAATGGTGAGGTGGGGTCTAGGAGACCCCAGCAGCCCTTTAAATTTCTGTGAATCCCCTTCCCCTCATGCTAACATCTTGTCCCCACCTGACATTTCCTGTCTCAACATGCTCTCACTGTAACTCACTTTTCCAGTCAGTTTCCTTCGTGTGTTTGGTCAGGAAAGACGTCTTGGGGTCCCACAGACCCCACCTCACTGCTAGTGTTCGGATTTTTTCAAATATAGTTTTTTCTAATATTCTGGTATAAATGTCGCGCGAACGGGTAATCTTTCGAAGTGATGATCCACAGTTTGCTAGATTAATTTTGGAGGAGCTCAACAGACCACTGGGTGATGAGTTGCCTATTTCTGATTTGGAAGACAGTGACAATGATGGTGGAGATGCAGATTTTGTTCTGAGTGATCATCAATCTGATTCGGAACAGAGTGAGGTGAGTGATAGTGAATCTACCGATGAGGATGGTGAGAGTGTGCCTCGTGATGTTTACAGAGGGAAAGGTAAAAACAGAATTCCGTATGTTTGGGGAAAACAAAAACCAAGACACAGAGGTAGGGCACCTGCCCATAATATAGTGAGTCATTTACCAGGATTGCGGAACGAAGCCAGAGCACTATCTCCAGGAGATATAAATCCTCTAGTGATGTGGGAACTTCTAATGCCCAATACTATGTTAGAAAAAATTGTGAATTTCACAAATACTCAATTAGAAGCATATAGAAGTAATTTCCAAGACCCGAACCGTACTGACTTACGCAATGTAGACCTGGTTGAGATGCGGGCTTATCTAGGTCTACTTTTGCTTTCTAGTATATCTAAATCCGGAAGAGAAAGCATGAGTTCCCTTTTTTCGGACGACGGGCACGGAAGGGACATTTTTAGATGCACCATGTCAATGAAAAGATTTTTTATATTGACGGTGTGTATTAGATTCGATGATAAAAATACTCGAGAAGCACGGAAACAAGAGGATCCAACTGCAGCTGTAAATGAAGTGTGGGCTGAATTTCTTCTCAATTCCCAGCGGATGTATTGCATAAGCCAAAATGCCTGCGTCGATGAAATGCTCGTCCCCTTTCGCGGAAGATGCAAATTTCGCGTGTACATGCCTAATAAGCCGGCAAAGTATGGCTTGAAAGTTTTATGCCTTACAGATGCTCGGAACTCATATCTTTTCAATGCGTATTTATATGGAGGAAAAAATTCAGATAGCATTGGCCTAACACATGAAGAAAAAAAATTATCTATCCCCACACAGTCAGTTGTCCGTCTTGTAAAACCCATAGAAAAATCGAACAGAAATGTTACATGTGACAATTGGTTTATGTCTATGGAACTCCTAAATGAACTAAAAAATAGAGGCCTAACAGTTCTTGGAACTCTAAGGAAAAATAAACCCGAAATTCCGAAAGAATTTTTACCCAATCGGGGGAGAGCACCTGGAAGCAGCTTATTCGGATTCACTAACGCAGCCACTTTAGTGTCCTACGTCCCCAAGAAAAATAAGGCTGTGATTCTTCTAAGCTCCTGCCATCACGATGATAAGTGTGACGAAGTTTCAGGTAAACCGGAAATGATAATTGATTACAATTCCTTCAAAGGAGGAGTTGATAACCTCGATAAAAAATGTGCAATATATTCTTGCAATAGAAGAACACGGCGGTGGACTTTGGCATTATTCTTTGCTTTATTAGATATTAGCGCAAATAATGCCTATGTTTTGTACTCTGACAGTCGGGAACGGAGTCAAATGAATCGTTTTTGTTTTATTAAAAAACTCGGCTGTTTTTTGATAAAGGAACATTTGGAGAGAAGAGCAGTAAATCTCAGACTTCCCCGTGAGCTTCGTCAAAAAATCCAAGCAATATCAGGAATAAAACCGGAAGATCCTGTTCAACACGGGGGCCCACCGAAGAAGAAGAGATGCTACACTTGTCCCAGAAACAAAGACAGGAAGACAGCAAATTTTTGTGTTAAGTGCAACCAAAATATTTGTGGAGAATGTTCGCATGCCATATGCAAAAACTGTGTGTAGGCATCGAGTGCTTTTTTTTCTCTCTCTCCCTCTCTTTCTTTATATTGTATTTATATGTTGTATTTATCATTTGTCTTTCTTTACATGTCTATTTCTTCTATATTGTAGGCTTTCTCTTTTTAATTCAATTTTTGTCATTTTTACACCAGTATATATTAAAAAAAAGAAAATTGTGAGGAACCTCAATTTGCCTTTCGTAAAAATTTATTGCTTGGATGTCATTGAGCATATTTCATAAAATATTAATCTAATCTATTTTATTCATAATTTCCTTTTTCATGGGTATAGTAAGCTGACACAAAATTCATTTATTATTTTATAATTCATGTTTTGGCAATTGTTACTAAATAAATTGTAGAAGAAAGATTAAATATAAAGTAAATTTATTAGTGTCAATTATTTATTATTAATTTTATATTATTTTAAATTTAACCAGTTTCTTATGGTATTGGGTTGCAAGAACACGTATTAAAAGGTTAATGACCTATAAAAAAAATTTGGGCGTATATAACAAAGGAATTAAGTCTGGGGTCCCCTAGACCCCACCTCACCACTTGTGATTGTAAACTTCACCTCACTAGTTAAAGGTTAACCACATTAAATGTTGCTTCATTTTGCATAGTATTCTTTCACAAAGGGGCATACACATACATTTTTCTTTATAATTTATTGTAGATTTATTAGGCTTAACATATTTCAATTTTCTATAAAATTCATGATCAGTTCTTTTTTATTATGTATACACACACATGAAAAGTACCAGAAATATTAATGTAGCGCTATGTTAAAAATCATACAGGTCTGTTAGCAGCAAATAACCAATCCATTACAGTATTTATATCTATTTAATTCTAGATATGATTTGAGGATAGTTTCTATATGAGATAATTTAAAAAAAACTTTGTTCAAGGATTTGTCATTTATGGTACTGTTAGTTCACATTCAATCAATACAAACCAAAATATAGTATTAACCCAGCAAAGAAAGTAATAATCAATGGGAAGAAACTCAAAAATATGGAAGATTTCTGTTATCTAGGAAGTAAAAATATCACAAACCGTAAGATCCAGGAGGAAATAGGACAATGGATATAGAAGAGTGGGCAATTCTACCCTGTACTTAAGTATATAATCTGACGATGGAATATAGGAAAAGAGGCCAAAACCTTGTTATATGAGGCATACTATCATCCAATATTGACATATGACTTTGAAACTTGGACATGGACGAAGAGAGATTTAAGTAAATTGTAGGCAGCTGAGATGAGGTTCCTGAGAGGCATTGAGAATGTTACAATAAGATACATGATAAGAAATTAATTCAATTAAGGACAAGATGTCTTGTCAGAGGTGAAGGAAGGGTTTGGAAATCAGATAAATCTGTGCCGGGACCGGGGATTGAACCCCGGCCGCCAGCACAGGTAAGAATAATAAACCATTAGAAATGCTAAGTGTTTTATATTTCGTTTAGTGTAATTGTGCTTTATCATGACTTCTGTTCCATTTCCATTCCTATATTCCCAATTGGACATTAGCGTTGTACAGGATCTTGTTAACATGATTTTATTGAGAAATTTACTTCTCTTCGATTTTTAATGGTTATAAAAGTTGATGCTGATACTTTAAAATTAAAAATAATATTTCTATCAAAAATATGAAATAATAAATGCTTTTTTAATTCAAATATGTTTATATATATATATATATATATATATATGCTTTCTATGCCTATGCCCTATTTGGAAGAGATTACTAGACTAAATCAGTGTTTAAAATAGTAGGGATAACCATAACTCCTATCTGAGTGATATTGGAGTAGGCCTACTAATTGTCTTAATAAAATAATACATAACATTTTTTTTTAAATAAGTGTCTTTCACTACCACAGGAGGCTTATTTGGGTTCAAAGTAATCGAGAACCACAGTTTATTCTCTAAGTCTGAAGAAGTTGCTTGTGGCAGTGAAAGCTTGTTTTTAAAATGTATTTTGTTTTAGTGAACTGATTAAAATCACTGAGTGTTCCTGCCAGTAGTTAACCATTTTTTTTATTGCATCTTACAAACCTGTTCAAGTTATACACATATTTGATAATCACTCTAATGGGGTAAGGATGTGTAACAAACCATTTTAGAGGTAATCTACCCGCATTTGAGTGGAAGGAGAGTCAGAAACCATTTAGGAAAAACTAACCTCAGTAAATCTGACCACCAGGATTTGAACCCCGATCTCCCCATATTGAGCAGGCCAGTCCAACATGAGAGTGACACCTTAGACCATTTGGTGACTTAAGCATTCCCATTAAATACTGCTATACAACAATGTGAATAAATGGGAAATAACAGTATTTAAAACGATGGTCAATATTGAATAGGAACTAATATTATTTATAGCAGTACCAGACATTATATGATACTATTATCAGTTTTATACTTTATTTATGCGTGAAACTGTCTTTATATTATTGCTCGTTACTTTTAATACAGTAATTTACTGTTTGTTACTATTTTTTTTTTGTTATGTTCAGAATAAAAACAAACAATAATTTCAAACAGGATGGAGTTTTATCCAAACAATTTCTATTCTGTTATCACTCAGATACATGTGCTGGCTATCCCTCCCAATTATAACCATTATATGATTGTTTATTTGTAACACTCACACATCTAACAAAATGTGCTTCACTCAAACCCCACGAAGCTGTCAATCTATAATCTCCTTCGACAAAACATCCCGTTACAGTTGGATCATCAGAACTTAATGAGAAGTTAATGTTATCTTCTGCGAATCTATAAACAAAATAACCACATTATAAAAGTTGGATGGAAAAAAGTAATATTACTTTTGAGAGTTAAAATAAATTCTGTTATTATGTGGGAGATTTAGTAATAGTGCTTTCCTTGGGTTTTATTATAAAAAGGTGAGACTGTTGCCTTTCAAGGTAGTGTGCAATAAAATAGTTAGGGGCATTTATTAGTCAGTGCCACCATTGGTGGTGCGCAAACAATATGTCCGCAAAGGGCCCTCTGCTTGCTTAGGTGATAGAGGGAAAAAACCAGTTGGGATGGGAAATTTTCGCCTGCACACTTGTATAGGCCATCTACAGTAGCCCCATCTCTTCTTTGGTGATGACTGACAGCTCACAGCTGACTTATGACAGTCAACATTTAGGTATATACATAAATTTAGACTGTCAGAAGTGACATATGCTAAACACATGTTTTTGCAGATCATATGGTTCGCCGTAGGGATACATAACTTGGTCTGGTAACTTTTAAAAGCCGTCAGCTGTGAACTGTCAGTCAGCACCAAAGAAGCCATGGGGCTACTATAGTAAATATTGTCATAGTGTAAAATATAATAAAAACATAACTATTTGTTTTGATATGTTGAACGAGTAAAGCAAGTTTTCAGTTTAAACTCCAATGATTTGCATTTATCTGTCTGTGGTGGCTTAGGTCTAACGATAACTTTTGAACGCATTAATTGATTTAATTCAAACGTGGTTGCCTACAGTTGTTTTCGTACCTTTTATACAGATAAAATTCATTAGGAAAGAAAAATCAAATGAAGGGTTGGGAAGAAATCAACCCTTACATGTATAAATCACGGCTTTTAACATTAATTATTACATATATTTATCTTTCAGGTAATTTACTTATATGGCTGAAAATTGGTACATAGATGTAGACAATTATTGTAATGACATTAAACAAAAATTAAGTTTAGTTTGTGTTTTGGGGGGCAGGGATGATGCAAATAACTGAGGGCCTCGCAAACAAAGTTTGTCCGAGATCCCACATCAGCTAAGGGTGGCCCTGTTAGTTATATTTAAAGCACTTCTGATATTATTGATCTTTTCATTTCTCATTCCATCCTTTATGATTTTCCTTGTGCTGAATCCTAGGAATTTCAGCCTTGTTCATTATATCCTCTCTATGTTATTTTTTCTTGTTATTCGAGTATGTTTAAAAGTCAACAGTGGCATGAATTAGATAACTCTTCCATTCCCACATACAGAGCCTATTTAGACTTTTTATTGATAACTTCACACTTTCATTTAAATTTATTATTATTATTATTAGCACCACGTCTTACTACCCGTTCGGGTTGTACACACTTACGCTAATGTGTAATAGTAGAGTGATTGTGATTGTGACTACTTTTGTAACATGTGTGTTCTGTAGTGTTCTAATGAAAAACCTTTAACCATCATTAGTGTATTTTTCCCCCTTTATAGGGGAAGCTTAAGGACCGGGTGAACCGAGCATCCGGCTTGAGGGGAGCAGCAAACAGAGCACCAACCTAGCCCAATGTAGTGTGGGTGTGATAAAAAAAATGTTAGGTTTGTAGTTGTGAGTTTTGGGAAGTATTTTCATATTTTCCTCTTATCACCTGGTTCCTTAGGGGGGCGCCAAAAAGCAATCCTGCTCAGGCACAAAATTGAACTTAGACCACTCCTGCCTTTACAACTAGTTAAGAAATTTACACTTGGTCTCAACTTTTATTTTCTATAAAATTTGGAATTTCTTACCCCCCTCAATCTGTTAAGACTTCTCCTTTGGTGTTTGTGTAATTTTCGCTGATTTCTCAAAGCACACCAATCACAGATAATGTATTTTAGCTTTGTGTGAGAGTTAGTTTTAAATATGACATGTTTTCAATGGCTGTGTTAGCCAGGTATTCAGAGAGCTCTGGCCATTATTTTGTGTATTAGCGTTACTTGTCCTATTCTGATCACCAAAAGAAATTAAATAAAAATAAAGTGGTCACTAGTGTGCTACCAAAAAAATTAATGTCTTGTTATTGCACTTCTAATACCATAAAGTTTTAATTGAAATACCACCCGTAGGTTTTTAATCAAAAGGGTTTATGTATTATGCTGTATAATGCAATCAACTTAACATAATATAGTGTGGAATGAAGCAAATTTAGGCTCACCTTACTATTGGATGTTTGTTCACCCCCAAAGGTACTGCGCCTGTTAGTAAACTGGACCAAGGACATGTCTCAAAATGAATGTCCTTCTTTCGGCACATGTCATACACAACAGGATCACTTAGTACATTGTAGCCATGACCGATTCTTTCTGAATTATATTCCTCTACTGCCTGGAATTGTGAATGAATAAAATACAAAAATAAAATTCAACAACAATCATAAAAAGTTAACAACAACGACAACTAAAGATACATCCCTTACCCTTTTAACCATCTCTGCAGAACCTATTTCTCCCGCATGAACTGTCCGATGTATGCCAAGACGACTGGCTTCTTGATAAACAAGAACTTCATCCACGCCCAAACTCACTTCTTCTACAAATATGAGCATTTTACATAAGGGAACAGCTTAAAACATATGACAACAAATGAATGCAGACATTATATATACATACACACTTTAGAATTATTGTCTAGCTATAATTAATAACAAAACTATAGTATAATTTTAGAAGAAAGTAAAGTCTAAAAGGTCTTTTTTCCTGTATTAAGTTGCTAATCGTCTAACTAATAGTACTGTAAAAACTCCATGGTGTGAGCCCGCAAGTGAGCTATACCAACCGAGCGGCCGCCGCTGTTAATGCTGATAGTGCCAACCTTGCTGATACAGGGTGTCATGTGGTCAGCACAACGAGCCCTCCTGCCATTAGTCTTAGTTTTCTAAACCAGAGCCGCTATTTCTTTATTCAAGTAGCTCCTCATTTATCCCCATGAGGCTGAGTTTGACCTTGTTTCAGACCCACTGCTTCACAGATACATTTTGGAAGCTGCAAAGATTGAACACGGGACTACTGGATCTATAGCCAAGGAACTCTGACTACTAGACCACAGAGGTGGTTGCATATTATACTGTAGCCTAAAATTATTATAGTAGATTCATGTGATTCGTTATCATTTAAATATTTATTGTTATGATAAAAATGTGATGTTGCCCATATTTGTTCCACTGCGCCTTAGTACCCGTTTGGGTTACACACATATACTAATTACACTAATGAGATAGGGCTGAAGAAGGTATAATTTTAGAGGAAATATACTCACATTTATGTGGAAGTATAGTGGAAAACCGTAAGGGGGAAAAAAAACCTCAGTACACCCTGTTGCCCGCTTGATGGATTTAGAATGCATATATTATGCAGGTAGAATCTCAAATCAATCTTTTACCCTCTAACCTATTGGACCTGACTCCCAGTAACACCTTAGGCCATTTGACCACTTAAGTCGGTTATTTTAATTTAAAATTAACAAATCACCTGATTGATCAATGAAAACACGACTACACAGAGTGAAGTACATTATGTTCTTGACTTACCATATTCACTAAGATCTGAAGTTGACATAGCAGCAGTGTCTAGGCCAACGACACCTTCATCGCGGAACTGCTCGCAAAGCCTGATTACATCTCGTATCATATTTGCACCCACTAGAGCACAGATAATCTGACGTGCTTTAACTTTAAAATCATTTTCTCCACGTTTAAAACCACGATTTACAGCCTTTATCACCTCACAAAGTGCTGAAACATATTGTTAAATTAAGAGTTGGCGAATTTGTTTAATATATGTGTTGTTTATAAATTTCTTAGAAATGTAGGTCAGATATAAAGTGTTATCCATGAAAAACTAAATTAGTGCTTTAATGTACCTTCATAAGTTTTCGGAACATCTGATGGAAGTAAGAAGTGTGGGCTATAACGAGCCTCCACATAAATCACTCCATTTCTTGCTTCATCCTCACAAAACTCATAGGCTACACGCTCTATGGAATCCAAATCTCCACTGAAAACAGTTATTTAGTCTTATTCAATAAAGTTATAAATCATGTTCTTTAATTTCATGTACATACACACACACACATAATTAAAGAACATGAATATACATATAGTGCATGTTTGAGCTACATCATTCGTAGTCCAGTAATGGAAAGATTAGCCAGTACTAATGTGCCGTTGCCCAGGGGACGCCCGAATGTACTAATCGTACATACTTTTCATGGAGGCTCTTTCCATGTCCCAATGAAATGAGATGATGGTGATAATGTGAGGGTATGAAACCAGTGTAAACACTTAAACGCAATTTAAGCCTAATTAACCAAATCTTGGTGAACGTTGGGGTAATTCTCCTTTCGGAAAAAATACCCAAAGTACCAGCCCGGAATCACATCTAGGACCCCTAGACTCGTAGCCAGGTACACTGAACACTATATCACAGGGCCGGTTATGTTCTTTGATTAATTTGATATAATAATGACACCTAGCAAACAAAGTTAAGTTTGTGCATTGAATGGAAATAAAATGGCATTAAGAGCCATAGTGTGTTGCTAAATATAAGTAATGGATTAACACTTCATTGACCGCATGGTCCAAGGCATCACTCTTGCAATGGACTAGACTGCAAATGGTAGGGGGATCGAAGTTTGATTCCCAGTCCGGTGCACTATGGGCTTTCTATTTATTCTCCCTCCACATAAAAGTGGGTACACCCTATAAATTCAACCAATAGGAATATTTTAGAACATTTGTCTATAAAATAGCACAATACATATTAAGGATCTTTTTTCACAGCATCTTACTACTTGTTTGGATTATTTACATACATTAATTACACTAATGTGTTAAAGATGAGGATGGTAGAAATTTTTGAAGAAATGTGCCCATAATTGGGTCAAGGAAACCGAAAGTGAAACCGTTTAAGAAAAACCACCCTTAGTAGACACGACCAGGATCCAAACCCCAGCTGCCCATCAATGGCAATCTAGTCAAACACAAGAATGACACATTAGACCTTGTAATATGAGTATTTAAAGTTAATACACTAAATTAATATACATACTTACATAATAGTTGGAATAAAGAGAGTGAAAGGGTTGAGAAAGTGTTGTAAGCCATTAGGTTCAGTGATTGTAAGGGCTTTCTTCAAGTCTTGAAATGTGCCTTTTCCTGGTAGCTTGATACCTTTTTTTCTATAAAGAAACAATTTTTTTTAGAATAATAGCCTTAAGTAAGATAAATTTAAATGCTTTTGATAGTTTGTTTTTATATAAGCAGTAGGAATATTTTCTTACTATTTATAAAACCTCCTTTTAATGGTAAAAAAGATTAATATTCTTAAAACCTAATGAAACAAATTATCAGAACCATTTTTCTAATCTTGAAACAGGTCATAATTACTTTTATAAGACGATAAAATATTATTTATCACTATCTGATGAGTATTAAAAAATATATGTATTTATTAAATATACTTGGGCATAGATTTGTGTCCTGGACTTTATCTTGAAATATTATCAAATACTATATAGTGTTATTTTACCAAAATCATTCCAAATAAACAATAATGTTTGATATAAAAATAATTGGTACAGAACTCCTCACAAACTTTCTCACTCTTATTGTTTCAAAATGAAGATAGTTACTCAAAACTCGTAATATAAGTGAAACGAAATAATATACACTAGCAAACCAAAGCAAAAATTGCACTATACTTATGTAAAACTTTTTTTTAGTTCCGGTTTTAAATTTTATAATTTCGTTTTTAAAGAATTAATGTCCTCATTTGTATGTTTGGACCAATAAAAAATATCAATGTTGGGTCCAGAAGGGTCTACACTTCGTATTAAAATTTCAACTTCCGGTTAAAATTTTCGACATTTTATTAAGTGTTGCAAATCTTCATGCCATCGCATTGCTATTAAATTCATTTATAAATTTTGTTTGGGTTGAGGGGTCTCTAAACGGTAACATCCATCAACATTTCAGGTTAGATTTTCTTTTGCGATCGCAATAATTTTACCTTGTGTGTTCAAAAAGTTAAAAAATATATATATATATTTACGTATAGCTTGAAAGTTATTGGTTTTATAAAAATATTTGTATTATAAAGAGACCTACATATTTGTAACCATAAGTAATTTCATATCTCAAATAGTTTAGGAGATATTATTAAAAAAGATAATTTACGCATCAGACCAGAGCCCTTAAAGTCATTTTGCCGAAATATTGAGAGAAGCCATTTTGTTTGGAATATTCATAAAAGTTTAGGAATGAAATGTAATCAAAATCGTTAAAGCCGATTTTGAGAAAATCGACTTTTTCTCTTTTTAGCCTTCAGTAAACTACCCTTAATTTTAGGGTTATATATTCGATTCCAAAAACCCCTCAGAGCAACCCTATGAAAACCCTAGGTACTAAGTTTTAGCTTGATCGGTAAAATAGTTTAGGATCTAGTTGGAGGTGCAGCCAGACAGACGGAAAGTCAAAAACCCATTTTTTGGATTTGGGGGGTCATGAAACGTCAAAATTCATCAAAATCTTGAGTTCGATTTTATTTATTTTTGACGAGCACAATACTTTCTCTACCTGTAAGATAGCAAGAAAGTAAAAACCTACAGTGTGTCAGCCCGCAATAAAGCCATATTGGCAAAGATAGAGCCAAATTGTGCAGATTGAGGGTGTCCTGTGGCTAGCATGATAAACTCTTTGGCCATTAATATCAGTTTTCTAAAACCAGGCAGCTACTTTTTCATTCGAATAGCTCCTAATTTGTCCTCACAAGGTTTAGTTGACCCCGTTCCAGAACAACCATTTCACAGTAAATCTAGAAGTGCCGGGATCAACCCAAAACCTCTGGAACTATAGACAGGAATTCTGACCAATAGACCAAAGAGTTGATCATAATGTTTAATAATAAGGCAATTCATTCATTCATCAATTTAAAATAGTATATTAAAGAATATAAGCTTTATCATTCATACAGAGTTTTTTTAACTCTAATATCCCTTATCTACCTCATGAGTATTTATAAGATATTAGAACCTTATCTCTCAATGTTCTAGATCATTTTAAAGACCAGAGCAGCATAGAATTACAATTAAGATACTGGTATCAACTGATAATGAAAAATGTGTACATGGTATAAGCTATTTCTCACCTTTGCCACCTTTTGATGTTCGCTTGATTAATTAGTCATACCTTAAACAGGCTAAAACTTGACCTTTTATCAAATTATAAACATGTAAAAGTATTAATATTTAACTGAATATTAGTTTTTGATAAATGCATATAAAGACATTTTAAAAAAATCTATTTTATGATCTGGTATATTTCTAGTTTCTATCTTCTACTCAATTCGTAACATTTTATTTGTAAGGAGAGGTGTATTTTAGGTTTTTTACCACCTAGTGTCTAAGGCTATGGGGTAGACTTTATTAATATTTTATGTATAGAATTAAGGTTGTGAAATTACTCAAAGTTAATAGGTTAATTTAGTTTATATGTTAATTTACCATATCTAAAAGATGAAGGATAGTGAGGGTTGTTAGCCCTAGGAAGATGCGAGCCAGCTTATTAGAGGAAATAAGACAATGTGACAAGTCTTTGTAGTCAGAGCATTGCATGTTTTTAAGGAAAATAATTGCTACTGGTCAGTAGCGTAGGTTAACTGGCCAGCAGGAATATATCATTAAGGGATATTCACGTCAAGCATTCGGTTCACCAGCACCACAAACCCCGAGGGGCGGTGATTGGTTGATAGCAAGATTAGGTGTGTAAAGCATCTCTCAAAGCTTCTATGTTTTTCCTTTTATTTTACTTGGAGCTGTAAAGTCCGCTTATGGTCTGTCTCGATCGAGTATGTACGAACACTATAATTAAATATGTTATCTAATATTTTTAATTTTTTAATTCATGGGTATCACAAACAATTCAAATAAAATGTCTTTTTAATTCAATGTTGACAGTTTGATCAATGATTCACTTTAGCCTTGTAGGTAAATCGCAGATTAGATATAAATTATCATGAATGATGGTCCATTTTGAATATAATCGTGTCTGTTAAGCCCTTACACAATAATATGAAGAAAAAAGTTTTGTATTTATTATATAACCAATTCTATCACAATAAAATTTGTCTTCAAAATGAGTTTTGCAACTGAAATCATTTTATTTTAGGTTGCTAGTGTTTAGATTGAGAAATAAGATCTAAAAAAAAAAGTTATGTTAGTAATTGATCAAATATGACATTTTATCTAAAACATTGATCCTATTTTGAGGCTACTTGAAATTTAAGTTGAGAATTATCCACACATGAAACATACTTTATGAGTGCCTATTTAATTAATCATGCCAAGGAAACAACAATCCCAAAAAATAGATGCATGCAAATAATACTTTGAAATTACTAACAATATTCTATTAATAGGCAAACATTAATTTGGAACAAATGTTAAAATAAATCATAGATTAAGAGTTTGCCTGCTTTAGTTTGAGGATGGATGAATAACCAAAATACCATCATCAGTCACAAGGTCCTACTCTGCATGGATCCATATTTGTGAATATTACCAAATACATCCATCCAAAGAGCTGAAATTAGGCTTAAAAGTCCTAATAATTTCCCCTAGATCATGTGGGTATTCATGTTCTCTTTTGGACCTATCGTAATCCAAAATTATTTTCTCTCAAAAATTCTTACAAGGTCAGCCCTAATGATCATTGAATCCAAAGTGGAAATGATAGATTTGTCGAATTAGACTTTTCACAAAACAAGAGACAAACTCAAGAAAGGTATTTAAGGAACTCCCTTATCACTAACTAATTTAATCAATAGACCTACATGTTCTACCTCTAACATTTACATTTACATTTACATTATCGTATATATTGATTACTGTTGTTATTTTTGTTCTCATAATCAGGGTCATTGCTGATTAATTTTCACTACTTCTCTTTATTAATGTAATTATTATTTCTATTGTTCTTATATTTTAGTAACTATCTATTTGTATGTATCATTACACAGCTATGATAGTTTATTTGATTTTCTTAAATAATTCTGCATTTATGTAAAGTACTTTTGTACTTTTCAGTGGTGGCCTGATATAGGTCTTGTGACTGTTGGTCACTACTATATTAAAGGAAATCAAAATTGAAATTATTTGAGGTATTTAACATATACTTTCTGAACCAACTGATTATATCAAAACATGACACACAAAATAACTTAAAATATAGAACACACACAACATCCAAATCCTGGCCATTGATTCATCACTGTAAAAGGGGAAACACACATTTCCCCAAAATTTTTTCTCTGCCATGCCAGGAATATAATCTGGGACCCTCATTTCACTATGTAAATACGCTAGTAGGTACTGACAGCTAAGTGGTGTTGAACGTCAAATATGTAGAAATAAACACAAACTACAATTGTGCAACAAACTACATAACCGTGTAACATACCACCATGCAGTTTGGTAAGTATTAATGGTTGTTCTTACTGATCCTGGCTGCCAAAATGTTTCCTTGTATTCCCTCAAGTTTGTAATTTAAGCATTATTATCAACTTTTAAGTTACCACAAAGTATCTTATGGTAGGTATGGTAGGTCTTACTTTGCAAGTTCCCAAATAGTTTCATGACGTAGCGAACCATCCAAGTGTACATGCAGTTCAACCTATAAAATACAATAATTAAAAGCATACTACTAAATAACGGATAAAATAACCACACTATTATCATATTCTATTAAATTAAAAAATACCACCTGGACACGGGAAATGAACCCTGGACCTTTAACTTAGTACTCAAATGGTATAACCACTGAGCTACTCAAAGGTCGTCTGGTGCCCAGGGTCATTCTTCACTCATATATTATTTGTTACTGTACTATTGGTAGCATAAAGCCCTCCTGAGTCAAAATGGCTATCTGATAGCGCGCAATCTTAATTGATCACTCATATGTAGCCGATGATTTCCGCATTTCCATCACAGACTCTGCCTTAAAATATGAGTAAATAATTACCCTGAGCACAAGACGACTCATGGATATTTCAGCAGTTAGAGCATTGGGGTACTAAGCCAAAGACCCAGGATTCGATTCCAGTGTTCAGTTGATATTTTTCAATTTAAAATCATATACTAGTAAATAGTTTATTATTTGGAGTAGAATAATTAAGAGCCCATCTCACCGCCAATTAGCCAGGAAATTAGGTACACTGTCATATTCGAAGCATAAAATGTATTTAGTGTGATTTTCTGCATTCTTCAGCTGATAACAAAATTGAAATCAGTTTAAAATTTTTCCATTTTAGAATAATTGTTTTCCCATTTTATTTCATTTTTAAAAATATGGTTTTACTGGTCTCTTCTCCAATGTTTTATAAAGTAGAATTGCATGCTTGGCAAGCCTGTTTGAACACATTTAAATATAGAATTAATATGTAAAGGCTAAGTAGTTATATATATATATATATATATATATATTATATTTTCATTCCACCGGCTCAATATATTTTATGAAGTGTTGCCTGGTAATTCAAATTTATGAAGAGAGAAAATTTGGCAGTCCACTAAGCCACTACTCTCACATTACACTAAACTGCCAATGACAAGGCTATCAAAGTTCTAAACTTGGTTGGGAGTACTGGGGGTGGTTTTTCCCAAATGGTTTTCCACTCTGCCTTCACAGAAATATGGTTACACTTCCTATAAATAAAATCTTTCTCATCCCTAAATGCCAATAGCGTAATTAGTACATTATAAGCGTGAAGCTCAAACAGGTAGTATGACGCGGTGCTAGAAAAAAACTATGGTATGCTTACCATTATTAATCAGGACCAAGTTTTAGCAGCAACAAATAGATCTAGTAACATTAATCCATCAGATAGTTCAACAAATATATTATTATTATTAGCCCCGCGTCTTACTACCCGTTCAGGTTATAAGTACTTATGCTAATGTGTAATGGTAGGGTGATTGTGAGATGAAATGAAGGACCTACAGTTTAACGTGGGATCCGAACCATGGTGGAGGCCTAGCATTCCACACGTTCACAAGTTATGAATAATACACATCTTATCAGAGGTGAAGGAAGGGTTTGGCAATCTGATAAATCTGTGCTGGAACCTAGGAATGAACCCCGGACCCCCAGCACAGAAGTTTGACACCTTACCCCTAGACTGCCAGGTCATCGAACAAATAAATATAATAGATAGATGGAGAATGTTTAGACAATATCTTACTGATGGTAATTTACTCATCTGGTTGATTAACCTATACCTACGGAGAGTTAAGCATTTATTACTTAAAAATTGTATTGATTAATAAGCCTACTAATAACAATTTTCAAGAATATTCTGAAAATTGAAAAATGACACCTGGACACGGAAATCAAACCCAGGACCTTTGACTTAGAACGCCAATACTCTAACCACTAAGCTATTCAGGAATCATCCCATGCCCAGGGCCATTCTTCACTCATATTTTTAAGGCAGAGTCTATGATGAACGTGCGGAAATCGTCGGCTACAAATGTGTGATTTATTAAGATCACGGGCTATCAGATAACGCAGCCATCTTCGACTCGGTAGTTGGGCTATTGCTGACACTTGTACAATTATTATAATTGTAAGGGATTAAATATTTAAGAATCAAATAGCCAAAGCTATTATTTATTATTTTAGTGAAGATTACTCCATCTAAATATATTCTGAAAATTGAAATTGAAAAATTGAGTGAAGAATGATCCTGTGCACGGGACAATTCCTGGATAGCTCAGTGGTTAGAGCATTGGTGTACTAATCCAGAGGTCCCAGGTTCGATTCCCATGTACAGGTGTAATTTTTCAATTTTCAGAGTATGATATCTAGATGGAGTAATCCTCACTAAAAATATAAATAATAGCTTTGGCTATTTGATTCTTAAAATTTTCAAGATTGTTTGTAGAACATGAATAATATACATAACATACCATTTACAGTGTGATGTAGATAGGAAGGAGATTTTTTGATAGTTATTAAAGTTACTTAAACAATTTTCATATATATTTATACATATTGATGATTTGCAGATGATCCTTTCAATAGATTTTTGAAATGATGCTGATTAAAGAAAATGTTATATGGGTAAGCTTACCACCCATCCAGGATAATACCATTTAATTACATTAATGGGGGGTGAAGGGGCGGTAGAAGGATAATAATGTGCCCAGTTAAAATTTTAAGTAGAGGGAGTTTAGCTGACACGGGCAAATAAATATGTAGAATATTAAATTACTAGAAGCTAAATGGAGTTTATTTTTATGGTAATGAATGAATTAATTAATTACAAGTATTAAATACTATGTGCTAGCAATTTAACACTTAGAAACCTACATACTACCTCCTCCCTCAAAGTTCAAAAATTTAATTTGAGTACTTTATAAATCATGTTATAATTCGGACGGAGGGGGGCAATGCCCTTGAAAATAGATTTTCCCTCCTGGAATTAATTCGAGACCCTCTAGATTTATTTCACTCTCATTTATATTTTCGACTACGATTAAAATCAAACTTTATAATAGCTTCTAAAAGTTTTTACTCACTCTAGATAGAGGAATATAATCAATAGATTTACAGCTTGGCAGTGTCATGTTGAAATATGTTTGTTTCAAGAGAACTACACACACAAAAATATCATCCAATTCAACCGCCTTCTTACACAGATCAATCTACACGAACACAGCTCTAAGGTGTAGTTTCAAATGGTGATAAGCTGTGTCGCATAGGTGCTGCTATCTAAAGATTTTTACGGTACTTTCATACTACATAGTTTGGTCTCTGTGGCTTAGTAAATATTTTATTTGTATAGTATAAGGTAACAGCTCCTAACATGATACCCTTTTTTATCAGGCTTTTATTTCTTATATAGTAGGTATTAAACCAAAAAATAGATATAAGAACACACAATAGAAAAAGTTTTAAGAAACATAATTGTAAATATTTTTATTTATTTTGTAAAATCCAAATTTAGTCAAAATAATGGATATAAAAAATGGGCTCCTAATATGAGACCCTTAATTATTCTCCTTTTTACGACACTGAGGACTCACAGATTGTAGGTCAGTAGCACCACAATGTTTATGAGCCCATGGACAGTACACCGTGCATTATTATATCCATTGTTCTACGTGTTTGTCTTCTGAAAATACACAGCCAGAGGAGAAACATTTCGCATCAACTTCTTCTTCATCATAGTTATTCGACTGGATACAGTTTGACTCAGAATCATCGTTCCTAGATTCTATCAATTTTTTCTTGTGTTTTTCATTGGATTTTTTTTTCTTTGTAAAGAGGTTTTGCGTTGAACTGGATTTGCGGTGAGCTTCTGCCTCTTCCGCCCCCCCCCCCTCCCCCTCCCTTTTTTTTAGAGTGATTATTTTAAATCTTTTCTTGAGGTTGGTTTTGTGCGGTGGAGAGATGATTACACAAGCATTATCACTTCTTGGACCTTGATTTACTGTTGACATTGCTGGAAGCGGACGAATGTCACGTAGTGATACAGTAGTACTTTTAGGTCCTGAAGTAGGGCGGTGATCAATTGGTTGGTTAGGAGCACTTGAAATTTCTGCCTCAGGGCTATCATTAGTGGTTCGTTCTTTATGGCCATTTTGATTTGCAATATCATAAGGATTAGGAGTTGTCTCTTAATGACGGTGAATGGCGAAGTAATAATCTCGAAAAATGTCTATATTTAAATGAAACAAATCAGTCTTTCGGAATTCTTTGACTGATATTTCCATGGTGTCTGCTCGGCTGTAAACAGCACAGAACAGATTTACAACCATAAATAGTGTTACTACACGATTAGGATTATTTCTTAAAATAAAGACTATTTTCTTAGAATAGTACGTTTAATATATACTCAAATATTTAACTGCAACAAAAAGTTAACATAACAATATGTTATAACGTAATATTAATTTACCAGCAGGAGCTCCTAATATGAGCCCCTCTCATATTAGGATACGCTTGGGGTCTCATATTAGGAGTTAACCAACATGTGAACAAGGTCTGTTTTTTTTAGGTTAGATCATACTTAGGAAATACTTTAACAAACATGCATTGAATTCTTTTCTTAATTGTTAATCACGATACACTCAAGTTAAAAATAATTTAATTCCCTTTAGTAGAAAATTTTTTCCGTGAAAATAGTTCCTCGAAAACTTGATTGAAAACAAATCAAGAAAATCTTTACCACACGCATATAAATTGTTTTCTGGACAATCAATGGCAACGCGGGAAAGCATGGAGAGCATCAAGTTCCAATAGTCTTTGCTAGAGCACACCACCTAATGGGGAAGAAACACTGGGGTCTCATATTAGGGGAGGGTCCAATATTTGGTACTTTTACCTTAACCAACCTGAATTATCCACATATTCCTCTAATGGAATAGTGAAGCGTAAGATTAAATTTGAATAGAATACTTGTATTTGCGTAGAGGCAAGGGGGTAAACAATCCTTCAATAACCTCGATACACGTTCCGGTATTTTAATTGTGAGCCTCTCCGCTAACGGAGATCTATTATTTCAGAGACCTTCTAAGGCTTAGATCATGCGATCATTGATGTGGGCTATGATAAGATCCCATCTATCCCTAGCAGACGACAATATTTAACGTCACGTTTTGGTTAGTTGCAGTTTTTAGTAGTATATAGAGCACACTGGTGTACTAAGTCTAGGCTGTGTTTGAAGTTAACTCAATTGATTAATTTTCATTAAAAATTATCTTTTTAAACAATATATTTTAAAAAAATCATCATACAAAGAAATTCCTAGTATAATTCCCTAAGGAGGAGAAATGCAAATATTATAGATGATAAACAGCGCATGATTGCTAAATATAATCATTAACTGCTAGTGTTTATCTATTTGCGTACAATTACTATCAACGTGTTTTCAAATAAGTGCAGCATCTAGATTTATGTTAATTCAATATGTATTTATTAAAAAATAGAACTGACTATGCCCATGGATATAAGGAAATAATAGAACAGGTTTGGCCTATACACTGATCGCTATATGCTCAATGGCGTAATTAGAAATATTGTGTCATGGAGGTCGAAAGGGTCGGGAAGGGGAGGGGACATTTTACCACTTTATATTTTAACTATTATCTAAATTTCACACATAATTAATCAGAATATTAGCCCTGATTGAAATTGCTAATCGTTTATGGTTGCTGCTAAAGTTGCTGCTCTATGATGCTAAACAGTAACAGGAATTATAAGAACTAGCAGTATTTAGAACAGTAAATTAACCGAAGAAACCTGCAAGAATAACAGTAGACTGGTGTGTATCATCATAGAGCATAGATGTAACAATTAATTGTTTGTAATGTACAAGAATTAAGAAGTATGAACAGTAACAAGCAGTAATTAAATGCAACCAATAGGAACGGGCAAGAAATGCCAGTCATTTTGACAGTGTGAAGCAGGAATTAATAGGAATTTTAATAGTATGAATTAAGATCAAGCAGGAAACAAAATTGTATGGAGCATGACTGAGCAATATACATAATAGTATGATGTAGGAATGAGGAATAAACATAATGGTACCGTTCAGAAATTGGAAGTAGACCCAATAGTATGAGCTAGAATCCAGGGATCAACAAAATATTATGCATCAAGAGCAAGCATAAAACAAAATTATAATGAAGTAGGAACATGCAGGAATGAGCAGTAAACAAAATATTATGAAGCAAGAACAAATAAGAATGAGTAGTATCCATAATGATATGAAGCATTAATCAGCAGTAATAATGGTATGAGGTAAAAATGAGCAATAAACATAATACTATTGATCAAAAACACGCAGGAATGGGCAGTAAACAAGCAGTAATAAAAATTATATGAAGTAAGCATTCACAGTAACCAAAAAATGTAATGAAGCGAAAACACGCAGCAGGAATGCGTAGTACTTTAATTAACATTAAGCAGCACACGCTTTACATTAACGGGTTATTTCAAATCTACTCACAAAGGCCAACAAAGCTGTCTGCTAGTTTCTGGCTATATAGCGCATGCGTTATCAAATGCGCGTGCGCACTGATTTGAGATGGCTGGTTCTAAGATTTGATTGGTTCTCCTGTGCCGAACATCTCAGTCATAGTAGACAAAGCAGAGATGAGTTGAGTTGAGCTTGAGCGGAACAGCTCACGCTCATTTGGCGGAAATCTTGTGACTGGCTTAGAGCTCATCACGTGACCACATTTTTAGTTCTGCGCTAGTTTTTCAGCGAACGTGTGAATCCCCAGTAACACAATATTAACGCGCATCACAATTAATGTCAGTTGTGAGTACTTAGGCAAAATGAACCGACTAGAAAAAGTTTTGTCATTTTATTATAAATTTAAGATACTCATAGCTAATCATTAATTTAGCTTATTGTAATTCAATAGAAGAATTTTAAAATCTTTTTGTATGAACAGGACCACATTTAGAAATATGGCGCCACTAGGCACATGAACTGCAAGAGCCAATCCTACCCCCACCCCCCTCACAACCCGCTCCCACCAAACATCATATTGTTATTTGTTAATGAACACAAATAATAATGTTGTTAGCCTATTTATTGCTACTATTCACAGTATATCCCCTATAATTATATGACTACTCTGAAAAATGGTTGTGCTCGTATATATCTGGCATAGATTTGCAAGTCGCATGAAGTGACTCAATTATAAGCTGACAAACGGCCATAGTAGACACAACAGAACTCTAACAATGCACTAGCGGTTTACAACAAGCAAGCTTCAGGTACAGTTGAGACCACGTGTGTTGTTTTAGTGATAATTACGTTTAGGTTTCGGTTTCACATCCCGTGACGTCGTACCTCGTAAAGGCCGCTGCTATAAACAATTTAATTTTTTTTTAATGTTGCGCCCCTAAAAATCTCGCGCCCCAGGGACGTGCCTAGTCTCCCTTGTGGGTAATGCGGCGCTGTGTGTAAAACATGTTTATATATTTGTGTACAGCCTTCGTCACCTATCAGCTAATACTTGAATAGCTTAGAGGCCCAAATAAACCATATAATATTACAAAAAAACTATTTGTTCAAATTCTGTTCTGGGTTCAAACCTAGCTGAGTTCAACGGATGTTTTTGAACAATAAAATTTTGTAGCACAACTTTATTCGGAGGGGAAGTAAAGCCGTCGGTCCCATGTCATGTGAAAATACCTTTCCCGGCAAAATTGATTTAATTGATTGTTGATATAATCGGTCGTCGGTTCAGGAAGTGCACGTTAAATACTACAAATAAATATTATTAAAATTCGTGTTCATTCCTTTCATCCCCTGCTTCATGATATTAAAATTTGTAAATATAATAATATATAAACATCCTCGACAGGAAGTAAAACATGGGGCCCAAAGTAAAAGTATAATAATATATAAAATACAACATTTCTAATTTTATGAGCATTATCTATAACCCCTTAATGAATCTATAAATAAACTGATAAAAGTTAAACAGCGTAAAATTATTAAATATTCATGATTCTTTCTTTAAGTAGGGATTCCGTTACAAAACATAAAGGTGGTATAGTATAGTAAAAAAAGGCCACACCCACTTAACTTCTTTTAGTTTTTTGTCAGCACTCATTTCTATACTTCTTGTTTTCTTGTTTCAGTCAAGAAATGTGTGGGGAAAAAAATTACCACTTCTAAACTATGAGGAGCTAAAGGGAAAGGGGGTTAGGAGGAGATAGGAGCCGTAATCGCCTTATAAACGGTGAATCAAACCCACTTTACAACTATTACCCCACCTCAAACAAGGGTTTTTTGTGCGTGTGTGTTTGTGTTTTTTGTGTGTATTTTAAGGGTGCCTAATAAAAACATCCCATATCTTTTTTTTATCGTGTTAACAAGGACCTTTTAACATTTAGCCTCGGGTTAAAAATAACCCTCCCCTAAAGTTTAACATAATATTTTTTTTTCTCGTGGGGAGAATGAGGGGGGAATGTGAAGGGAAAAAATGAAAGAAGGTTGGATTACTTGATCTCTTTTTTTAGGGTGGTTTTGTGACGCACCTGTGCCAATGGCTCACAGGTTCACCCCGTCACGAGCTGGGAGAAGCAAAAAGAATAACTCAACAGTCCTTTTTTTTTAATGTATGCGTTCAACACGAGGTTTAAAAACGACTTAATCTAAAGTCTGTGGATAAGCTAGAAGGGAAGGCTGTCTCAGGTGGTTGTGTACACGCATGGTAGGTGAGAGAGAGTGGGAAAACCACCAGAGATAAATGGAATTAGGATAAAATCACCCCTACAACTCACCCATCCGAGATTTGAACCTTGACTTTCCCGTCACCGGCAATCCAATATTAAAATCACCCGCCTCGGTGGCGTAGTTGGCTAACGCGCTTGTCGTGTTGAGCTCGACTGCTGAGGACGGGGAGATCGAGGTTCGAATCTCGGTCGGGTGAACTGGGGGTGGTTTTTCCTAAATGGTTTTCCACTCTCCCTACACGCAAATGCGGGTTCACTTCCTCTAATTCAACCTTCACAAGTCCTAATCCATTAGAGTAATTAGTACTTAAAGAGTATAAACCAAACGGGTAGTAATACGTGGTGCTAATAATAATAAACATTAAAATCGTTGCCACGGGCGTAATTTAAAGGTACAAAAGCTTAACTTCGGGCACATTTGTGCACAAATGGAGCACAAACGAATGGCATAGAGTAGTTTTAATTTCGAAAATGTGGCAGGCCAACTTGAACATCAACATCGTAGTCACAATAGTAATTTAATTGCACTAAAGCTGAACTTCGGGAATAGTTGAACACAAACGTAACACAAACGATTGTAGGAATTTTTAATTACTTGGAGAATGTGACGGGCCAACTTGATCTATATCAAGACTGAACCCTTAAACCGTGTAACCATCAGCAAACCAAATAAAATGAAACTACTGTATATGTGACCACTGACCACTGATGCAATTTTAGAAGTTTTAAAAATGTAGTAAAAATGTGTGATTCTAGTTTCTAAACGTATCTGTTTAGTTTTAATATTCTCGCTGATCGCAAGAGAAACATTATTTATATTACTAATACTATCTAAAAGCTTACAATATAGTGCAAACTGCATTGTTGCTAAGATGACAGCGACACTACCGCTTGTTTTGATTTGTTGTTTCCCGCTTCTCCCGTCAGAGAGCATCACCTACCTACATACGCTAGAATAACCTCGCCGTATCAAGGTTATTCTAACATAAACAATAATAGCTTTTAATTGTCTTTAAAATCAAGGTAATATTTTTTTTTCTTTGTGGGAAAGGGGGGGGGGG
>CABFVX010000344.1:151227-186474 GCA_902151425.1 Timema shepardi
ACCAAACCCTTCCTTCACCTCTCACAAGACATCTTGTGAATGTGGGGAATGCCAGGCCTCCACCGTGGTTCGGATTCCACGTTAAACTGTAGGTCCTCCATTTCATCTCACAATCACCCTACCATTACACATTAGCGTAAGTGCGTATAACCCGAACGGGTAGTAAGACGCAGTGTTAATAATAATAATAATAATAATAATAATCTTTCTTTTTTTAGCACCGCGTCTTTCTCTGTACTGGTGTTAAGCTTATATACTATTTACGCTAGTGGTTTTAGCGATTAAGAATATTATATTACAGGAAGTGTATTCGCATTCGCGCGGAGAGAAATTTGAAAATAGTTTTGGAAAAACCAATTCCAGTACACCCGACCGAGATTCGATCATCGATTTCCCCGTCATCGGATAACTACTTTTCAACCAGTGATACTATTTAGAGATTAATTTCATATTGGGTATTTTAACTTATTTAAATAAAATTAAATCTGATATATTATTTCAAAAGGGATAAAAAATACCAGTAATTTATTTTTTACTCATAACATTATATAAACAGTGAGATTTTACTTTATGGCTCAAGTTAAATTCGAACGCATTTTGGTTTAATACCAGGTGGGTATAAAATAATGTAAGTAACATCAGTGTAAGAATTACATCTTTAAACATTATTATATCAGAAGGGAAAATAAATTATCTTAGATGAAGTTTCTATTAATGTGAGAGCTAAATTCTGTTAGCCGGAGAAATTAATTACGCTAGCACGAGGGATTAATTCTGATAACCTTACGAATCAATTATTATGTTAGTTATGGCACCAATTATTTAAAGCTGTTCTTTTTTTTTAATGCTGCCACCTCCGCTATTCCCTCCTACCTCCCTACCATCTAGCCCCTTCTAAACAACACAACTACAAACACAAACATTGTTTTTCCCCCCATCAAATAAATAATTGAGATAAAATACGAGCACACGCTTTATTTTTCTTCTTCAAACGTCTATTGTACGTCTTTCAACCGTGTTAAAGTTCTAAATCATGACCAATGAAGCTAAAAGTCGTTCTAGCGAATCGAACATACTTTAATTTTGACAGAAAATGACATCGTGTCAAAATAAGTCTAGGACACAAGGCGCTATGTAAAAGTGTCTACGTGGATGGCGACGACACCTAAAATTTAAGACAAGCTGTTGGTGACTATTTTACCCTTCCACTTAGCTCTTCCTGCGTAATTCCTGGTGAGCAATTAGTTGAGAGCTATTCCGGTATATGCAACTCGCTATGTTTTCAAGAGAAACAATGTGATGAGTTAGTATTGGTGTGATACAAATCATATTTTGTTTTATATTTAGTGACCATTAAGGTCCAAGCGATCACTAAAGGCATTTTCTCGTACGGAGGTTGTCGACCTGATTTCGACGTAGCCAAATAGATTCGTACGGTTTTTAGTACGGTTGAATGACCAGAATCAAGACGCAGGTAGGCCTCATGTCTACAATTCAATGTTCATATGAAGAACCTTACCTGAGAGAAAAGCTACCAGATCTACTTTCATGTATTCATACGTCAAGTCATGTGATCTGCATCTGTCCCTTTTGATAGATATTATCAATACTTGTAAAACACTAAAAATATAGTAAAAATGTTATCAATATATACAGAAAAAAGTCTGTATTTTCTAAAATACCCTTCTTATGAACTTTGGGCTGTATCTATCCAATGAGAGTATAGTAAAATTGCCATTTGCCAGAAAAAAATATTATAAAATGAGTATTATAAAGTAGGCAATATTGGTGAATTAGCATCCATCGGTGACATAATTCATAACTTTTTTCATAAGATTGATGTAATTGCCTTCCTAAACAATATATTAAAAGTCCTGACTGATCCAATCTGTGCTAATTCCCCTATCTTGGAAAAATTGTGGATCAAGGAGTACAGTTCTCCGGTTTTTAGCAATTATCTTGGTAACGGTTGATATTGTGTTTAAAAAAATGTTAAGGACCAACTAGAAAGAGCATAACATTTCTTACAAGGTGGCTATCTTGTTTTTTTTCTTGGTGTCTTTTCATTGTCAAGAGGGGGGGGGAGGAGGTTTTTATTTAAATTACAACAAACCAATGAAAACAATATCCCTATGAATTATTTATCCACCTCGGTGGCGTAGTTGGCTAACGCGCTTGTCGTGATGAGCTCGAGTGCTGAGGACGGGGAGATCGAGGTTCGAATCTCGGTCGGGTGAACTGGGGGTGGTTTTTCCTAAATGGTTTTCCCCTCCCCCTCCACGCAGATGCGGGTTCACTTCCTCTAATTCAACCTTTCCAATTCCTAATTAATTAGCGTAATTAGTACTTAAATCGTATAACCCGAACGGGTAGTAAGACGCGGTGCTAAAATATTATTATGAATTATTTCGTTGGTTTTCGGTATAGAATGACGAATTCTCCTGCGCTATATACTTATCTTAAAGCAGTAACATTCGATGTGACATTTGTCAAAAGATGGCAGCTGTGGGACACGTGGCTTGGCGTATTAACACATGAAAATAGTTTCTAGTAGGCCTATATCTCCTTGTGGTAAGCCGACTATCGTTTAGACTATGGAGTTTATCGGAGCCGATTCAACCACCCCTTTTCCCATACAGTACATAATTAGGAAGGGATGTTTGACAATATAAACTTATTTTCTGTCAACATTCACAACTTGTGAATGTGAGGAATGCCAGGCCTCCACCTTAGTTCGGATCTCACGTTAAACTGTAGGTCCTCCATTTAATCTCATAATCACCCTACCATTACACATTAGCGTGAGTGCGTACAACCCGAACGGGTAGTAAGACGCGGTGCTAATAATAATAATAATAATTATTATTATTATTATTATTATTATTATTATAATCTGTCAACATTTAATAAGTTCAGGGCCCCGACTTTATTACCTAATAATGATTTTAAAAAAGACCTAATAATTACCTAATAGTTCTAAAAAGCTCTTCAGATTTAAAAATAAACACCTTAAAATATTAACAAAAACTTAAAATAAATGCACACGACTAGATAAAACACACATTTTACAAATGTAAAATGCAATGAAAAGTTATTAACATCTAAGCTCTTGTATTCTGCTAAATATAATGTTGATTTACAAATATCCATCTCAAAAGTAAAAAGCACCCCTTCGCAACGCAACCCTCTCCAACATAGTTGCAGTGTCTCACCAGGAATGTGTATTTTACAACCAGACAAGCAAAGAGGATATAGAATTCACGGCCTACATTATTTTCTAGTTTCGATAGCTCTATTAAAAAACATATATTTAGGAATTTGTGCATTTACAAAATATCGATGGTATTAAAAAGTATACTTATCGCCTTAAAATGACTCAAAAGTTCCTAAAATCAACTCAAAATTGCCTATGGATGACTAAAAATTGATGAAACCAAGAATACATGATCTTGTATTTTAAAATGACAAAAATAACCTTAAAATAAATATTTCTACAGCCAGGGGGTCATGAACAGAGTTTATGTACTGTGAGTATTGTCCGTGACAAAAAAAAACAAAATGACATGTCAACAAAATCTGAGCTTTGTTTTTTTTTAACATCTCGTATAGCTATGTACACTGATGTACTAATTACGCTAATGGTTTTAAGGATTTGGAAGGTTATATATAGGGAGAGATAGAGAAAGTGTACCCACATTTGCGTGGAGGGAGAGCGGAAAACAATGGCGGAAAAAACACTCTGAACACACCCGACCGAGATTCAAACCTTGATCTCCCTATCATTGATATATATTATACTGTAAGAGTAGTGCGTTAGACCATGCGGCAACCGAAGCGAGTCTGGGCCCTGTTGATGATACATTTATTAATAGTAGAATTCTTTCACCTCTGACAAGACATCTTGTGAATGTGGGGCATGCCAGGCCACCACCATGGTTCGGATTCCACGTTAAACTGTAGGTCCTCCATTTCATCTCACAATCACCCTACCATTACACATTAAGCGTAAGTGCGTATAACCCGAATGGGTAGTAAGACGCGGTGCTATTAATAATAATAATAGTAGAATTGTATATGTACCGGTATTGCTTCTAGCTCTCTAAAGTTACAGCAGTAGATCACTCGGTATGACGTACATACGAAGAATGTTTGAGTAACTTTTATAACTGTCAAAAAGGTGTTTTCCTATGTAAATCGGCCTTAAAGTAGGTCCCCCTACCTCCTCCTTCCCATGATGAAAAAAGACTGTACTAACATCATTTTACACCAGAATAGACACAAAATAGAACTAAGTGATATGGCAAGCTCTATTTTAGTCGCTGAAGAATTTATCAGGGCTGATCAAAGGATGTCAGCTTTCAGACATTTTGTGAAAGTAAGGTCGGAGAGAGGGGATATAGAAAGATTCTCAATACAAACTTGGGATATAGAAAGATTCTCAATACAAACTTGCAGGTTCACAACATTTATAGAAGTTTATTTTTTGTATCATTATTTCCAATAAGTTAATATTTTTAATATACAATGTAGACCTTGATCCGACACCTCTTGGCTCGGTCAGTCTACTAAGCTAAGGGTCCTGGGTTCGATATATCATGGGTGAAATGTGGGTTTACCCTTTCGCAGTGACGGATTAATGACCGGAGACTGGATGTTGTGCCTGTCCTAGTCTTGAATTATATTATAAGACATATGAAGCTACGACAGGCCTAGCAAGACGGTAGTGGGAAATATACGGCTTGAATAATAAACTAACCCAGACCACGGGCTGGAAACAATAATGGGTGAATGTAAAAAAATATATAGAACCTATATTTTGGGTTCCACGTCTTACTACCCATCCGGACTGTTCACATGTTTATGACAATGGCGAAGGAGTGAGGAAGATAGAATATAGAGGAAATATGTCCGCATTTTTATGGAGTAGAAATTATAATAACATTTAGGGACAAATTACCTCAGTATATCCAGCTGGAGTTTGAAGTCTGACCCCCCTGTCACAGGAAAATAAGTTTAGACGAGAGTGAAGCCTTTGTCTGCGTTTCCATTGGTGTGAGTTTATTTTATATATGTGTATCTATCAAATTGGTATTTTTAATCAGTGTCAACTAAAGATAGCGTATATTTACATTAAGGCAAGAATGTAGGGAACGCGATAAAAGCGCAGTATGTTTACACTTTTTATAGCTAAACTTTTTTTGGCCAAGATAAATAAAATATTTTTCCAATAGAAACACGGAGCTAAATTTTCTTTACATGTTTACCTCAACAGTTGTTGAATATCTGTCAACGAAGGGTGTCCTGTAATTTAATGACAACTTTTTAATTTCATTTAAAATGTTCCTCATCCAATACCACCATGCTCATGATAAATATGCAACAATTGTTGATATCATCATGTGAAGAAAATTGAACTTTGTTTTTCTACTGGCCAAAACAAATGTTTTGTTATACAAACTGCAAAAACGTAATCCTTAACTCGCGTCTCATTCCCTACCACTTTTAAAAAAATGTTGGTTCAAACAATTTGTATCTTACACTATTTTAAGGACACTTGATGAGAAAGGAGGTTTTAAGTAAATGAAAAAGAGATAAGATAACCTCCCCCCCAATCAAAATCCTTGGAAATACACACCTGAAAAGAGCTAAGCCTGTAGAATTCACTGAAACCAAGCCAACTCTATCGGCGATTATTTTCATCATAGTTTATACAAGTTGTTTAATACTATTGGGGCTGTAAGCACCTGGGATTGCACTTATCAATAATTGCATGTACTGTGTTGTCGGATTTCACCTCTCTCCCTTTGGCTCCACCCCATTAAACTAAAATCTGTCCCGGACCCAGATTCTAGTACCTTAAAGGAGATTATCAGTGCCAGACCAAATGAGACCGACGCCTTTCTCCGAAATTCCACAGATGATTGGACTAAGCAAACTCAAATGTATGAGATAAGCAAGTCCATAATGTTTAAGCTTGAAAACAACAGATGTCCTACACCTTAGCTTTTCGGTAGCGCGCCTGTTTACTTGGTTAGGGATCATGGGTTCGATTAATATGTTCTTATCATTGGTGAAATATTGCTTTCTTCTTTCACAATAATGACTTAGGGCTGTATGCAAGAACGTTAATGAATGCTTATTGGACCTATAGTGTGGCCCCGAGCACACTATCGCTCCGACTTATAACCAATGATGACGCAAGCAAACCCACGCTGGTGTCCACTAAGCATCCACTTAGTCCAGTTCTTACATATTAATGTTAATGTTCAAGGGGTTGATTGTAATCTTGTGCTTCACATCCATTACTGTTTCTAGCCTGTGGCTCGGGTCAATTTTTTTTTATTCAAGCCATATATTTTTTCCACCACCGGCTTACTATGCCTGCCGTAGCCTCAAATGCCCTATGATCTAACTTAAGATTAGGTCAGGCACAACATTCAGTCCCAGCCCGTTAATTCATTACTATAAAGAATAATCCCATATTTCACCAATGATAAATTTTCTGCGATGCAGGGAATAGAATCCTGGACCCTTAGCTCATTAGACAAACATGCTATCGACTGAGTTAATGTGTCGGATTGACTGTGGTATTTTAAAAAAAATTAATTTAGCTACTAGCTCATGTGTTTAAGAAAATGTATAATTTATAATAATAATAAATCATACATAATAATTAATGTAATCTATTCAAGTTTGAAACAAAATTTTCAAAAATATGTCACTAGTAAACTAACCATCACCAAAAAATATTTACTAAGAAAAACAAAAATTGATTTTGAACAAACTTTTTAATGACAATTGAAGGTTACAATGGAAAAAGGAGGAAAGTCCTATTTTAACTCAAATTAAGTTTGTACTGCCATTTATTACACAATTATGAGACCTATCTGATGAACTTTAGATGATTGTTAAAAGAGGTATCTGTCATATTTAAACAAAATTTATGTTCTGGGGCTCTTAGAGGGTTTTTAATATTAGCCTATGGTAATTAGTATAACCTGAACATTTAGTAAGACGAGGTGCTAGAAGAAATTTGTCCCTGGGCTTACAACAAAACGGTTAGATGCATTTCGTTCAAACTTGATATTTAGATGTTAGTCATACCTTGAGACCACAGCGTGATTTAAATTACCACTATAAATTTAATGTTAATAATAGTATGAGTGATCTTTGAAGATTCTATTGTTTTTTAAATAGCAATAGCGATTTTTTGTAAAATTTAAAATGGATATTTGGGCCCTTGTTAGGGTTTTAGGCATACATGCTAAATAAGACTGCATTAAAGGTTTAACATATGAGAAAAACTGAGTGTACTTTACTAATGTTTAATTCTTGAAAAATTTTAAGATTCTTAAAAATTGAAGGACAAAAGTCACATTACACTTCCCCCCAGCCCCCCTTTTTCTTTTTGTTAAACCTTTAGTTCAATTTTATTTAGAATGTAAAACCCTACCAAGGGCCCATATATCCATTTTGAAAAAAATCGTAATAGCTATTTAAAAATAAATGGTACGGAACTCAGCATGGACTTTCTCGTTCTATTGTTTGAAAATGGAGATATTTACTCAAAACTCGTAATATATGTGAAACAAAATAATATACACTAGCAAACCCAAGCATAAATTGCACTATACTTATGTAAAACTTTATTTTAGTCCCGGTTTTAAATTTTATTATTTTGTTTTTAAAGAATGAATGTCCTCATTTGTATGTTTGGATCGATAAAAAAGATCAATGTTAGGTCCACAAAGGTCAGCACTTCGTATTAAAATTTCAACTTCTGGTTAAAATTTTCGACATTTTATTAAGTGTTGCAAATTTTCATGCCATCGCATTGCTATTAAATTCCTCATTTATAAATTTTGTCCAATATTAAATGTAAATATTGACTATTGAGTCTAAAATGGATATATATAATGGTTGTAATAACATTTCTCCTAAGAGGTTTAATGAAAAACAACATAAACTTTTGGAGACTTACTTATATTTAATTACTTTATGGCATTGGAGAATTATTGCGTTAAAACTTTAAATAGTATCTCTTTACAACTAAAGCTCACAAAATTGTATTAATATAATTGCCAATATCTCAGAAAATGTTGGATTTACAAAAATATATTTCATATAAAAGTTTTTATTTTTAATAGTACTACAATTTAGCAATGATAAGTTATTTAGTATCTCAAATAGTTGCGAAGATACGAAAGTTTCTGCTTCTGTAAAGTAGCCAAAAATTCATTTTCATGGTAAAATGAAAATAGACAGTTTATTTATAATCTTAATCAACACCTAGATACGAATTTTAATCAAAATTGTTGGAGTCGATTTTGAGAAAATCAATTTTTTTCTCTTTTTGCCCTTTCTTAAACTGCTCTTAATTTTAAGTTTAAACAGACACACAGACAGACGTCATTTCAAAAACCACTTTATAGGGTTTGGGGGGTCGTGAGACGTCGACATCTATCAACATTTCAGGTTAGATTTTCTTTTGCGGGTGCAATACTTTAACCTTTTGTGTTCGAAAAGTTAAAAATATATATATATTTAAGTATAGCTTGAAAGTTATATGTTTTATAAAAATATGCTTCTTATAAAATATTTGTATTATAAAGAGACCTACATATTTGTAACGATAAGTAATTTCATATCTCAAAAAGTTTAGGAGATATTATAAAAAAAAGATAATTTACGCATCAAACCGGAGCCCTTAAAGTCATGTTGCCGAAATATTTAGAGAAGCCATTTTGTTTATAATATTTAGAAATGTTTAGAAATTAAATTTAATCAAAATCGTTAGAGCCGATTTTGAGCAAATTGACTTTTTTTCTTTTTGTCATTCAGTAAACTACCCTCAATTTTAGGGTTAGATATCCAATTCCAAAAATCCCTTGGGACAACCCTATTAAAACCCTAGATACTAAGTTTTAGCCCGATCGGTAAAATAGTTTAGGCTCTAGTTGGAGGTACAGACAGACAGACGGAAAGTCAAAAACAACTTTTTTGGATTCGTGGGGTCATGAAACGTCAATATTCATCAAAATCTTGAGTTCTATTTTTTTACGATCATTATACTTTCTCTAACTGTTAGATAGCGAGAAAGTAAAAATAGAATCTTCAAAGATCACTCATACTATTATTAACCTTAAATTTATAGTGGTAATTTAAATCACGCTGTGGTCTCAAGGTATGACTAACATCTAAATATCAAGTTTGAACGAAATGCATCTAACCGTTTTGTTGTAAGCCCAGGGACAAATTTCTTCTACCACCTCGTCTTACTAAATGTTCAGGTTATACTAATTACGCTAATGAACCAGGGAGAAGGGGGTTGAATTTTATTAGAGGTTGCTTACCCGCATTTACGTTGTGAAAGTGTGTAAAACCATTTAGGAATAAAAACCAACCTCAGCATATCCGACTGGAATTAGATCCCCAATATCCCCCTCATCGAGAGGCTAGTTTATTGTGAACTTAACGCCTTGGACCACGTGGCCACTAAAGTAGGTCACTTTGTTTTTATTCGGTGGCACATAAAACGCCACAATCCATCATAATATAGAGATAAAAAACACACGATTACAATACTTTTTAACCACGTGAAAACCTGCATATGGAGTCACATGGTCTCATTCGTCACTGTCGTGTCATACTGGACCCCCGGAGATGTCGGTAGACTTAGGTTTGTATCCCGGTGGGGTGTACTGAGGGTGTTTTTTTCCCTAAATTGTTTACCACTATTCCTTCAATCAAATGCGGGTTCATTTCCTCTAAAGTTCTGCCTTCCTTATCCTTATTCCATTGGCGAGATGAATGTAAAATGTATAACCCAAAGGGGTATCACCACAATGTGAAAATAATATAAAATGTGAAAGTTAAAAAACAACAAAATTGCAATAATATCTCTTTCACATCTTCGAAAGATGCTACTAAGAAATATTTACAAGACAAGACCTGACTGAAAACGTAAGCTAAAAATCCCCCTTCCTGTGGTCTGGAATTTTCGTGAGCATTATTTACCTAAGAATGAAAATCATGTGTTCTTCTTAGAAATGAGGATTGTTTTTCAAACTATGTTTTATTTTCGTTTGTTTGATCCCGAAGGCCTTGCACTTCCTCCCCCTCACTCCTAACCTCTAATAATGACAAATATGTGCGAGATATGAAAAGGGTGGTTTTCCTTGAAAGGCTCCACAGAGTCGATGGGAACAAAGAAAAGGGATAATAAGTAAAAAAAAAAAAAGCGACAGTTGCTCGCATTTTAAAATTTTTGACAGCAGGTAAATATTTCTTTAAATAGTCGTTCCAGAACAAAATAGACAATATATAAATATATATCGTTTATTTTGTTCTGAATATATTTATATATTTATTTATTATCTCTTCGTTTTACTACCCGTACTGGTGATACTAATATAAATTATTGTAATCGAGTAGGTATAAGGAAGGCAGAATTTATAAAGAAAATGTATTTACATTTGCGTGGAGGGAGGGTAGAAAATCATTTAAAAAATTACCCTCATTACACCTTAGTGGGATTTGAACCCCGACCTAACAGCTCTAGAGACCTGTACCGATGTGCACGAGGATTAGATGTCAAATTCATTTAATATGATGGGGCTGGTGTTGAGGAGGTCATTTGTCGAATCCCGGTAGGATTTGTTGAGTCTAGTTTTTACTAAACGATTACCCACTCTACCTCCACGTAAATAAGCTTACATTTCCTTTGAATAGTATCTTCTTCATCCTTACCCCATTAATGTAATTAAATGAGGATGGAAAAATTAGGAGTATAAAAACTATAGTTATATTTAGAAAAACTTTGATCCAAGTGAAATAGTTGTTGGGGGTTAGGGTGGGGGTATAGAGGGGGTTAAAATATCATACTTAAGAACCTTGTCAATCATTCAACCAAAGGAGCTTGTTTTTATCCTAATCCTTTGTTCAAGGAGAAAAACGAAAACGAAAATGTGCCACATAAAACGTAGTGAGTCACAAAATCTCCCAGAAACAAAACAAGAAAATATTTGTTCAATATTCCAGCCTTCTGTTCTAAAAATAATTGACGAAACTTATCAGTTGTGTGTTGATTTATCGAAACAGTTTATCATCATTTGATGTGAAATCGATGTTCAAATATTATTTTAAAATGTTTACTTATCATTAAACTTATTTTCTGTTTTTCTTTCAACCCCCTCACTCCAACAAATATAATTTATATTGTTTATCTTTATTGAATTTTTATTAAAGATACAGTATCATCACATCAGCACTTTATTTTCTTTTAAAAAATAAATAATTTCCCTACTGAATATACTTCTTTTTTAAAAATAAAGAAGTTAATGGTTAATGTTATGGTTATTAAGATGGGGATGTAGGGAAGGCAATAAAAGGTCAGTGTTTTTGCAATTTTATAGCAAAACTTTTTCGGTCAAAATAAATCAAATGTTTCTCCAGTAAAAACATAAGAGTTTAATTTTCTTCACATAACGATATCAACATTTCTTGAATAGATGCCAAGGGTGTTCTGGAATTTAATGATAACTTTTTCTCTAAATTTAAAAAGTTTGTCATCTAATGCCGCAATGCTCATGACAGATACTCAACAACTACATCCCCCACCTTAACGATTCAATGTAAGGGATACATGAGGAGGGTAATTTAGATTACATGCACTCGCAGTCGCATTAGTGTGAAGGATGGATGATAAAACTACAGTGGGAACTCACAGCCTCAACGGTACTCCTAGCAGAATTTTTTTTAGCACGTACCTCAATGTCAATCGGTAGATACCACTATTTTAGAGCTATGACTCCTTAGACCTCGTGCCCACCTGTGTGGTTTCCTCTTTTTTAAATCCACTTTAATCAGCCCCTTTATAAAAATAACAATTTAAGTACTCAAATACCTAACTAACAATTAATCTATTCAAATAAGTAAATAGTGGAAACATAATTAACCTGAAGGATGTACTTCCCTCCCTCTCCCCAATTACCCCAACCATTTCACAATATCCCCCCCCCCCCTTTCACCCGTTTTCCCTCAAGGAGTTAAATGACATGTTTTGATTGAATTAATATTGTCGAAGGTTTGTTATGTTCTAACAAATAAAACTTCCACCCAACCCCAAGGTTTTCAACTTAGGGAGCGTTGAGTATTTTTAATTATGATGCTTTGGTGGTGACTGAAGAGAAGGAGAAAAATGTTCGGCCATAAGTTTATCTCTCTCTCTCTCTCTGTTTCAGTCTTCGACCTTTGAATCAAAACAACAGAACAAACTCGCTTTCTATCAAGAGTATCTCTGTCCCCCCCCCTTCCCCCCTCCCAGTAATGGTTCTGAAAACATAGTCGTGTGTGTGTTTTTTTAAATATATGAATTGTATGCTTAAGACGATACAAAAGTTGGAAAAACAACGTCTTCAAGGAAATAGTTTAAGAGAACGCTATTAGTCACTCGAAGAGTACACGTGACACCGAAAAGTCCTACATCAACACGTCGTCAGTTCGTGATCAACGCGTGGCCTCCCTTTTAAGGAAACTATAATTATGATTATTTTTTGTGCATCACGCTCGCGGCCCACTACACATTCGGCCTATCCACACAAGTCGCACAAGTGAGTTTTAAGTACAAATTTTTATAAATTTGCCCAGGAAGAATAGGAAACCAACCCGCTTCGGTGGGTACATGGTCTGAGGCATCACTCTAGCAATATACTGGACTGCAGATAACGGGGGAATCAGGGTTTGAATCCCTGTCGGATGTACTGAGAGCAGTGTTTTTTAAAATTGTTTTTCATCTGATCTCTTCCCACGCAAATGTGGGTACACTTCCTCTAGAATTCAATCATCCTCATCCTTACCACAATAACGTAGTTATTACATTATGATGTTTATACTCCAAATAGATAGTATGACGCGGTGATGAAAAATAAATACTAGGAAACCATTCTGATAGTCCTCAGTACACTCGAAAGAGATTCGAACCCTGATCTAATCACCGTCAGTTTAGGCTATCGTGAGAGTGACACTTTTTTGGACCAGGCGTGTCAAACTCATTTGAAAATTGAAAATATTGACCAAAAGGCCAGTCGTTTTTTTTCGTTATATTATCAATAAGATAGTTAAAATAATTTAAAGGCTGGCTTGAGTAGACTTAGTAACAAATTTTGGTCTCCCACTCACCTCTCAACATCCTATTTGATGGCTTTATGTGAATGGCTCAGAAAGGGAAAGGGTGTGAATTGGTGGGTTGTGGCCCCTAGGGAGGCCATATATACTTATACAAAATTGTATTGGTTAAATATAGCTAGAAACATTAGCTTTCCATACACTAACTTAATGTATTTTTATGTAATAAGCTCTAGGTGCCACTTCACCCAAACCAGCCCCTTCCCTTACTAAGTAGGTCGCAAACTGCGACTGAGGAAAAATCACAGGAAAATTTTAATCTATAATCTTGAATATTCTGAAAATTGAAAAATGACACCTGGACACGGGAATCGAACCCGTGTCCAGGTGTCATTTTTCAATTTTCAGAATATGATATCTTTGAGGTAGTATCCTCTTTAAAATGCATTAACAATAGCTTCAGCTATTAGTTTCATCATTTATAATCTTGAAGGTTAATAAAACATGAAACACTTATGCATACAAATAAATCCCTCAAAGAGTCTCTCCTGGGTATACCACTGAAATCTGAAAGTGGCGGCTTTGTTAACCAAACAAACGCTTGTCTATGGAATGTCCCAGGGGACTGCTATGCTTATGCTTCGAAGCAACAAGCCGAGGTCTCACCTGTCTGCGAGGGCGCGCGCGTGCGCTTCCTGGTGGATGTGACCTTGAACCCTGACCCTCTCAACAAGACCTCGCGTCGCAGATAATGAGCAGAGCGGGTAGAGAGAGAGAGGAGAGGAAAGAAGATAATGAAGGTGACTCTCTAGCGCGCGCGCGCCATCAGCCTCGCTATGGTGGTGACCTAGGTCAGGACATCCTGGGAGTCCCCCTGTTGTCATAATGATGGGCGTCTAGGCAGGCGTGATGAATTGCGAGGGTGTTGTGTGCACCGCTGGACTACCGGAATAACGGGAAGAGTGTAGGGGGGAGAGGAAGCTAAATATACTAGTGCTACGTCTAAGATCCAATCAGAAACCACCAACAATGTACGTGTTACCGCCCTTTAATAGTAATCCGTAACATTAAATAATTTACTAACTAAAACCCGTTTCGCTGGTATATTAGTCTCGAAATAGACTGGATTGCTGGTGACGAGGAGATCGGGGCTCGAATCATAATTGGGCGTACTGAAGGTGGTTTTTCCTGAATGGTTTACCACTTACTCCTCACGCAAATACTGGCATATTTAATCTAAAGTTGACCTTCATACATAACACATTAGGGTAGTTATTATATATGCGTATAACCCAAACAAGTAGAAAGATGCAATGCTTAAATAATAATATTAGTACTTAGCACCACGTCTTACTATCCGTTATACGCTTAAGTACTAATTACGCTAATGCATTAAGAATTGGGAGGATTGAATATAGAGGAAGTGAGCCCGCATTTGCGTGGAGGGAGAGTCTTGAATAGACTGACAAATCAAAAGTTCCCCCTCTTCTTCCCCCGTCCTGAATTTGACTCAATTTTTGCTAGCCGAGCGTTGTACCCACCAGTGCATTATACTGCGGTGTATTCCTCTCCCTTTACTAACCCTCAAGGTATGCCCTTGTGTAACCCAACACCTTGCCGCTCCCTAAAAATACTAATCTTCCCTGCAAGCCCTCTTTTATTCACTCTTCAAAACGTGCAGGTTTCACATCTTTATGAAGAAAAAAACAAGTACAAAAGGTGCTTCTTGCTGTAAAATGAGGCCCATCCCTACTGTATTAAGATACACGGTTACTATATATTTTTATATGTTTTTTGTTACCTTTTTTTACACAATCAAAGTTGTTGTACATTGCTATTTAGGGATTATATATACAGTATTATGCAAACCCTCCACTAGGTAAAAAAATGAGCAAGTGAATGATCTTTTTTTATTATGTCCTCACCTCAAAGCGGTAATAAGTATTTGACCCATGGGTTAAAAAATCAAAAGGGCAAGTGAGGTTTTTGAAGTTTTTGATGGCCGTGTTGCTTCAGGAAGGGAAATTGACTCCAATGAGGGGCAGGGTGGGTTTCTATTAAAAAAACCTAAATATAAAGAAAACAACTTTTCACCCCAATATAATAAGTGTGCATATTGCATAACCTACCAGGAGTCAAGTGTAAATATTATAGATAATATAAGGCTTTAAAGTTTTTTTTAAATAAAATAAGCACTTGATATAAATTGACTATTATATATTATGCATGTATAATTTTATATAACATATATGTATTACATATCTATAATATGTTTAATATAGCAGGCAAAATAAAATCTATTTTTAGAGTACTTATAGTAGAATTTTCACATTTAACTTGGTTCCAAATAAATTTGAGCCAATATTTAAAAACTGGCAGGGCACACCAGAATAAAATCTTACTGTCTATAAAATTTGCTCAAATATATTATAATCTTAGACGTTATTACAGAGAACATTTTTTATTTTATTTTTAGAAAATTACATTCTCGCTCATTTACCTAACCATTTTGTTTGACTTTCATAGCTTTTAACTTCCAGTTAAATTAAATAATTGTGCGTGCTAAAATATTTTTTCTTACCTTTTCAAACAATAAAAAAATATTTCAGGAAATATTACGTTGGCGTTGAAACAGCCCACCAAGTCTAAACATTGTCTTATATTAACTATGTTTTCATGTCCATCACAAATTATACATGTCTAAAAAAACAATTTCAAAGTCAACTTGAAACCTATTGTGAACGTAGTGCCCTGACGTTTAAGTAATTTCAGTTACGTTTGGAATAAACCTGAATAGTTGCTAGTACAGTTGATATTTTTATCTCTTCTAAGGATTTCTACGGACATTCACGTACCTCCCCTTTACTACACCATTCTAAAATAGTAATAATAATAATAATAATAATAAAAATACGCAGCTTTTCCTAGAATTGTAATAGAAAATACTAAAAGTATAGTCATTTTCACAAGAAAAGTCTTATCGTTTTCAAAATATAGAATCTAGTGAAACTAAATTAATTTTGAACAAAATCAAACAATAATGATCACAAACACGCAAAGATACAAGTCAAAATGTTTGATTATTTATTAATATCTGAAACCCGCCTCGGTGACGTAGTTGGCTAACGCGCGTGTCGTGTTTAGTTCGACTGCCGAGGACGGGAAGGCCGAGGACGGGAAGATCGAGTTCGAGTCTCGGTCGGATGAACTGGGGTGGTTTTTCCTAAATGGTTTTCCACTCTCCCTCCACGCAAGTGCGGTTTCACTTCCTCTAGTTCAACCTTCCCAATTCCTAATCCATTAGAGTAATTAGTACTTAAAGCGTATAACCCGAACGGATAATAAGACGTGGTGCTAAATATTATTATTATTAATATCTGAAAGATTTATTATTATTATTATTATTATTATTAGCACCGCGTCTTACTACCCGTTCGGGTTGTACGCACTTACGCTAATGTGTAATGGTAGGGTGATTGTGAGATGAAATGGAGGACCTACAGTTTAACGTGGAATCCGAACCACGGTGGAGACCTGGCATTCCTCACATTCACAAGATGTCTTCTCAGAGGTTAAGGAAGGGATTAGTAATCAGATAAATCTTTGCCGGGACCGGGGATCGAACCCCGGCCGCCAGCATAGAAGTCTGACACTTTACCCCTAGACCACCAGGTCACCCTGAAAGATTTAAATGCTTCTTTTTGTTTAGCACCATGTCTTACTAGCCGTTCGGGTTATACACTTATATACTAAATATGCTAATAGCTTAGGGATATATAAGATTATATTGAAAGAAAGTGTACCCGCATTTTCGGTAAGGGAGAGCGGAAAATAATTTTGGAAAAACTACCCTGAATACATCCGATCGAGATTCCCATCATCGGCAGTCTAGTGTGCTGCGAGAATAGCCCTTTATACCATGCGGCTACCAAAGCGATTGGATAATTATTGATTTTATAGGGAAAATAAAGGATTTTACTCTAAAATGCTTCGTTGAAAACATAGTTGGCCTACTAAAAAGAATATAACATATGTACAGTAAGCCCACGGCTTCTTTGGTGCTGACTGACAGCTCACAGCTGACTTCTGACAGTCAACATTTAGGTATATACATAAATCTTGACTTTCAGTAGTGACAGCCGCTAAACACGTGTTTTTGCAGATCATATGGTTCGGCGTAGGGATACATAATTTGGTCTAGTAACTTTTCAAAGCTGTCAGTCAGCACCAAAGAAGCCATGGGGCTACTGTACTAGAATGTACTTCCAACAAATCATAAAACAAATTACACGTGTACAGTACATATGCATTTATTATTCAACACAAAAAAATAATCTTTGAACTTCTTAAAAACTTCTTAAAATATAGCATACATATTCTCTTAAAAACTAAGAAGAATTTTCTAAAAAATTATTTCGTCAAAATTTAACGAAAACCGCCGCTGCGGCGTGATTCAGATAATTGTTGTCCTGATAATAGTCCTACTGTAGCACAAACGTGCATCGTACAATATGAAATATTGTGGGTGCACCGCTATGGAATGGAATCAAGGGACTTTTTTTTTCGAATAGAGGAGGAATTCGACCACACTCGGAAAACTTCTCCTTTCCGGGTGTTAACATGAGTACCTGAAGCTACAGTAAAAATTACTAGAGTTGTCTGATTTGTTCTCAGAATTACAGGTAACAGTTGTGAACCCTTAAACTCCGAGATTTAAAAAAATAATATTTTTTTTGTACCCATGATATTTAGCTGTAAGAGCTCTACACTTTTAGTGATTTATGCCCTTATGACGTGGTAGTGGAGCGTGATCTTTATTTTTGGTGGAGGCAGGCCCTGTGGCCTCTGTTGGGAAGTATGGAAATTGTCTTTCGAGCTACCCGCTTTAGTTGCCGAATGGCAACCACACCGCTCATAACATATAATATATTCTGTGGGACGCCCCTCCCTGTACCAGAAATATAAAAAAAATTGCCCAAATTCAATTTGGTGGGCTTAAAAAAATTACATTACTAGCTTGTATTCTTTTAAATGTTAAAATACAAAATTACAGAATTGAATAAGAAGTAATTAGAGTAGACAGTAGACATATTTTTGTGGTACGTGATCTCATGTGTACAGTTTGTTCATAATGGCGAGACATCTCATCCTGTATTTTATGATTTAAATTTCACCCTTTTCACTAACATTTAAAAATGAAACACATTCTTGCGTGAAACCTGTTCGGGAAAAACAAACGCATCGGACGTGATATGTGACTCTTTAAGCAAACAACAACAAATACATGAATGTCTATCAATTCACATGTTGCATTTCACTATACATTATAAGTTTTAGTTTTTTTCTTATAGCCTCAACGTCCCGGACCAAGATTTGCGACGCCCAGTTCGGGATCCCCTGGACTATTTTCCAAATTAAGATAGTTTTTCTTAAGTTGTAAGAACTCACTATTCAAGAACATATTAAAACAAAACAGTGCCAACCATAACACTAATTTAATTAATTTTGATTGTTCCATTATGTTACTAATGTTAAAGTCTGTTCAGCGTAGGAATTGTTTTCTGAAAGGCCTTTTTCCCTACCATTATTATATAGTAGGATATTGGTAGGAAAAAAGACCTTTCAGATAGTAATTCCTACCGTGAACGGAGTTTATATTGGTTTTTGTATAAAATAAAGGAGCTCTACTTAAAAATAAAACTTCTTAAAGATTTTTTTTATAATTATCACAAAAAATATAACAGATAGTAAGACGCGGTGATAAAAAAAATCGATTTTGTGGTTGATGATTGGTTTTTTGACCGTAATTTGTCTAGGGATGGATATTTAAAAGAATTGTTTTTCTCCTCATATATTTAGTTTTGCTCTTTTGTAGCATCTTGCGTCTTGTGGGCCATAGCGACCTGATATTTTGATAATTCCATCTTGGTGGTTTCCTGTCATGTCGTAGAGTGTTTTACGATCGTCTACTCCAATTATACCCAACTGGAATTGGAATTTGGACCCCTTCGTCATCATCAAACCAGACCAGAAGAGAATGACGCCTTAGTCCGGGGGGCCCAATAGTTCGGGTAGACGTGATAGGGTTTAAACTCGTGCCAAAGTGATACATTTATGATTGAAATTCGAACCTGGAACTCTTAGACGCTCAAAAATGGCGAGATATTCTTCCAAATGAACTAAAGGGGTTGGACTATCTTAGGTTTAGAGTCGAGAATGCTATCCGTGGGACTAACCTCGCAATCCACAAGTCTTTAAAACATTGGTAATCGGGGTTTGAATCTCGGGCAGGTGCATTTGGTGTTGTTTTTTTAAAACCTGTGCTGTCTCATTGTGGTTTTCCCATCTATTTTACGCTCTAATGTGTATGTGATTTCTAAAATTATCCATCGCATCCCTACCACCATATGTTAGGCCTATAACCTGAGTGTAAATTCTGGTTAGTTGATGTTTAAATGTTATCTGAGTGCATCAGGGGTGGTATTTCCCACGTGATGTCTGCCTGTATATGGGTTTTCCATGCTTTGTGTTAAAACGTTTGTGGTTTAAAAACGATTTTCATTGAAAAAACTAGTATGTATTATATTTATGTGATATTATAAAAGTATAACTTTTTTCCACATAGGACTGTACAAGCTCCAAAATTTTGTTATGCTTCGAGATGTAAAATAGAGTCATATTTTACATTTTTAAGGGTTTCGCAAGAAGTTCACAACAAACCTTGAAGGTTTTCCACGTTACCACTCTGAATGAGAATAAAGCAAATATCCCCCTTTAGACCCCTTTTCAGACTCTTTCCTCTAACTTTAAAAAAATTCTTGTTTTTCGTTATACCCTTTTTGTACCTGATGGTTACTGACCTCATCTTCTGACAGAAGTACAGATGTAGTCATAAATTATTGGCGATCCTCATGTCTTGCAGAAACTAAACCAAAGTTTTGCACTGTACATTCAGTTTATTTTAATTAGAGACTTCTGATAGAAAATTTAGTAAAGTCTACTTTCCCGTATTCATACAAGTCATGTGATATTCAATTGTCACTTTTTATACATATTAACAATAACTATAAAATAACACTAGTATTATAGCAAAAATGTTATCAATGTTTGTCACAAATACATATTTTTGAATTTTCTAAACTATTCTTTCAACCAGAATCAGGGTATCATTTCACACGGTTAAAACGATTTAGGGAAACATATATACATAGCTAATCACGCCACTACCTTATGGGGTAGGCAAGAAACTGTGAATATAGCTATAAAAAAACTTCGTTCTTAATCTATATTCACCAACTTTCTCCACACTTCCCTATCCTTGCATGCTCCCTTCGCTTCAACAGCATCCATACATAGAGTCATACAGGCTATTTTATTCTTAAAACGCTTAATGTTTCTCTTTTCACACATTCATCTACAACATTAATTAGCCACGTCTTAAATGGCTTACCCCTTCCTTTTGAGCCATACACTTTACCTCCATATATTTGTTTCATCACTCGATCCACACTAATCCTCTCAATATGCCCAAACTACTGTAAGGTTCCTCTTTTACATTGGTCTATTGGATACCCTTTCAAACCACACTCCTTCAAGACCCACCATTCATTACTGATTCTGTCCATACGAGTTTTTTCTTACATATCTCATTCCAACCGCATTCACCTTGTTCTTGTGTTTCTCATGACAAACCCACGCTTCACGTCCATAAAACAATGTTAGCGTCAACACACTGCCATCTTTGCCTCTTTGGATACTACTTCATTCTTTGCAATAGTCCACACACATCCAACTAAAGTCTGTTTAGCGTAGGAATTGTTTTCTGAAAGGCCTTTTTTCCTACCAGAGATCTATTATATAGTAGGTTATTGGTAGGAAAAAAGACCTTTCAGAGAGTAATTCCTACCGTGAATGGAGTATACTCACCTAGATGCATTCACCCGTCTGTCGATTTCACATTCTATCCTTCCAATTTTACAGAACATTCTACTCAGATACACAAACTCATTCACTTGTTCTAACAGTTTTCCATTGATACGAAGCTGACAATCATTTCCTGATCCGTCCTTTTCAAAAACTTTGGGGAAACATTTTAAATTAATAATTATATTGAAGCTAATTATGAATAGTATAAAGTTATTGAAATGTAACTTAAGATTTAACTTGTGTTAGTAGACAAGTGAACAAAGGTGTCAGTCCCGTCCAGTCTGGGTTGCCTGTGAAGGGGATATTGGGTTTAAATCTTATCCGAGTATACTCAGAGTGTATTTTCTTCTGTTTTTAACCGAGTCTAACCACCCGTTCCATGTACACAGACACACACACACACACACACACACACATATATATATATTATTAGCCAAGCTAGTGTGATAGATATGAAGAAGGTAGAGTTTTGAGAAAATGTACCTAAATTTTAGTGGCGGGAGAGTAAGAGAAATAATATAATTAAAAAAAAACTTTAGTAAAATCTACCGGGAATTGAATCCGGATCTCTTCGACAACGAAGGTCCAGTGTTTTGTGAGGGTGACACCCTAGACCAGGGATGGGCAAATTACGGCCCGTGGGATAAATAATTTAAATGTGTCACATTGAGAAACTGTTTTTTTTTAAACACTACAAAACTGGATTTTTATGAAACCATTACAAAATCAACATTTCCAAACTTGGTAAATCATGCTTAAAAAAACATGTATGTTTGTTTTGCATCTTCATATTCCCGTGAGCAACGGTTTTCAATCATAAATTTAGGAAAAGTGAACTTAGAAACCGACTTACAGACGAGCAAGCGCGAATTTAAGAGGGGAGGCATAGGGGGCATGTACCCCTCCTTAGGTGGAATATTTGATTTATTTATTTTAGACTAATGGAAGTGTGGGTAAGGGTAGGGGAGGTGGTAGGGGTACGCACTGGGCAAGGCGATTGGCTTCCCCATCCTGACAGATTTAGCCCACGCGTAGGAGATGGTGCCAGGTGGTGACATATTGTGCTGACACTATTATACATACTCATCATTTTTGTTTAATTAATTTTGAAGAAAAATTAACGAATAACAAACTTTGGCCCACCATTATTTTTTTCTTGTAAATAAGTTTGTACATCCCTGCCTTAGATCATTCGATCCCATAAGTGGGTTTTTCCCGAAATGGTTTTCAATTCTCCCCGAAGATTGAAAAGAAGCGAGAAAAAAAATTATGAATAAAAATAATATTTTGGAATCCATGATCAACACTATTTTTTTAAATGGCACAACACAATGAATAGAATTTTGGCTTTTGAACTTTTAAACAGTCCTAATAGTAGCTTTTATAGTTATAAAGTTTCTCCTTAAAAAAAATTGATGGTTTGCCTTGACAATTTTAGCGCCTTGTTTCACCCGGACGGGCATTAAGACGATAGAAATTAGAAAAATATTTTAGATACTAAAACACATCTCTAAGGAAATTCTTTCAATCCCGTGATTTTGGTAGAGTTTTAAGTTTTTCTAAAATACTTTTTATTTAATTTTTTGCTATAGCCTTTCTAAAAAAAGGGCAAGACCGGCAAGATGTAAGTGTTTAAAAAAATGGTAGCTACCAACCCAACTAAGCAGTGGAGCGCAAAGTTCTGAGGGTAGGTCATTGTTGACCTCTGGTCTCTTGGGGGGAACAAAGACCACGCGGTCTGCAGCTGCCAGATCTCATCTACCTTAAAACACCCCTAGAGGTGACCGCCAGACCGACCCCCTGACCCCTGCGCGTGCTGAATACCCCTCTCTCTCCCTCCTTCTTCTAACGACGATTTTTTTTACTAACAAGATGATTCTTTTTTAGCCATACTCGTTAGTAGTAAAGTTTTACGGGCTATATCGCTCGCTTCAGTGGCCGCATGGTCTAAGGCGCTACTCTCCCAATATACTATACTGCCGAAGAAGTTGGAGATTGGGTTTCGATCTCGGCTGGATGCATTTAGGGAGGTTTTCCTATTTCCCTCAACGCAAATTTGGGTACACTTCCTCTAAATTAAACCTTTTTTAATCCCCAACACTTTGGTCTAACTAGTATATAGGCGTGTAACCCGAATGGGTAGTAAGACGCGGTGCTACGAAAAATGCATACCCGTTTATGTGGCCGCATAATCTAAGGCAGGTATGTCATACTCATTTGGTCAAACAGGTCACAATGAAAATCAAAAATAATAAGAGGGAGTGGGGGAGAGGAAGATTGCACACTTTTGTTCCACAAAGTTAAACAGTTTTTGGGAATCGATCTGTAAAAATAGGGTAAATCAACCTCACTTTTTAGATTTCCCTAAATAATGACCTATTCCAAAATATCATAATCTCAAGTGATGTGTTTCTACAACATTTATAAATATGTGAATCGTGACATATTGCGTGTTGGTTCATCAAAAGATTCACGGGCCGCACATAATCATGGATCGAGCCACATGTGGACCGCGGGCCAAGTTTGGTAGGAGTAGATCTCGAAATAGATTGGACAGCCAATGACGGGGAGATTGGGGCTCATATAACGATCGGATGTATTGAGTTTTTTCCCCTAAAATATTTTCTACTCTCTGCCCACGCAAATGCGGGTACACTCCCTCTAAATTCAACATTCCTTATCCTTAGCACACCAGCATAATTAGTGCATATGCGCACAACCCAAACGGGTAATGAGACCCATTTCTAATTAAAAAAACTGTACATAGCCATACCGGTGGACATACGGACTAAATGTCAGGTACAACTAGTCAAGTCTTGTTTATAGTCGACGGGAAGTTCGAGGCTCAAATACTTACCAGGTGTACTGGGGTATATTGATTTGTTTACCACTCTCCCTTAACGCAAATGAGGGAACGTGTCGTATCAAGGCCCTCTTTACCACTTGTACACAATGACGCTGCCATTCATCTAAAAATGAGGACGTAAGTCACTCTGAGAAATAAACTCTCCCGGTGTGTTATCCAACCTAGGCCTTCTGGTTAAGTCGGGCGCAAAATCCGTAAGCCCAACCCTGTCTGAAAGCTGTTCTTAAACGGTTTCCCACCACCCCCCACGCAAATACGGGTATATATTTATTATTTATACTCTAATGTATTCCCTATCCAGTTTGTGTAAATATTCAGACAGCATGGATGGATACAAAGTAACTTTAAATTTGACCTTCCTTTACTTGCTCCTTTAGGTTAAATATATTTTTATCACCACTTCTTACTTCCTGTTTAGATTATATGCATACATTAAAATTATTCTAATCTGGTAGGTATGAGGAACGAAGTATTTTAGCGGTAACCTACCCACATTTGCATGGAAGGAGAGTAGGAAACCATATAAAAAAAATTCTCAAGAGACTCGACCAGAATTCGAACCCCAATCTCCCCATCTTCAGCAGGCCAATATAACACGAGAGGGACACCTTAGACCATTCGGCCACTGATGCGGGTTTAAATGAGTTAATTTAAAGCCCTTGTAATGAACAAGACTGGTCAGTGAAATTGGAGCAAAATAGGACTAAACTCAATTTCATTGCTGAGGGTATTGCAGGCCTTATGAAGAAAAGCTTCATCTCCTCTCTCTAAGTTAACTGTTGCCAAATATCCTCACTTTCAGTTGTATCAGTAGGTGTTGTTCTGGGGTAAGAAGGAGCTACTGGCAACATCGACTAACCAGCGTTGCGAAACTTGTCCTACATCTGAGGGGAGATTGACCACACGAAAGCGATAGAATGACAACGCTGGTTCCCAACAGTAGCCATGCAGTTTCCTCAGCGATGATATCAAGTATAGCTTACACATTGCTTCGTAGACAAGATAATAAGGATTTATCACCATATTTATAAAATTAGATGGCTAGCTAATACAAAGCTGTTTACGAAAAAGACACATGCCCCCAAAAAATGCGTTTACAAAACACTAGGGTAAAAATGATTGTTTGTCATAAGAAGGAGAACAGACAATTGCTTACAACTGTAAAATGACGTCACTTTGGGTTGGTTATCGATATCAACGTGTTAACAGAGCTCACCAGCCAAAACAAAGGATTTGGTTTTCTTTTTTTTTAGCGCCATTGCATATCCGTTAGGGCTATACGTGACGCCTTACACCAATGGATTACTGAAGTGGGTTTGGCTCTATTTAGAGATGGGTAGAATCAACTTTTTATAGAATCCAAATTTTAGAAAATATTAAGGGTGTGTGAAGCTTATAATAATCCGCTTTGATTCGAAACTAAATTTTCCGAATTTAACAATTGCGAGACTTCACCATTAAATATACTTAAAGTTAAAATACACATTTATGTTAATTTTTTTTTGGTCGTTTTGATATTTTATTTGTTTCACTAATTAGTGTTTACATAACAAAACATAATTAAATTACATGTTATAATAATAACTTATTTTATCATCTTAGAACGAAATATAGTAATTATGTTTGCAATATAACTGCAACCTAACCTATTTAATTCCTTAAGCTACATAGCTGAGCAAAATATAGTTTTTTTCTGAGATTAATTTTTGTTTAATCCTAGATTGTATTTTTGTGGACATTTTATTGATAACTTATCCAGATATGATTTTATTGATCACCAACTCGATAGTGAATTAGTTGTAAAGTAAAAGATTATCCACTTATTAATGACTAGAGTGATTTTTTTTTATAAAGGTGAGCACATTATTTCATTATTTTCTAGATTGAATTGATTAACTGTAGAATGGTTAAAGTGTCAATTCTTATTTTTTTCTCTTTGTCAAATTTAGCTTTATAAATCATCCAAATGATACTAGAATAATTTCCTATATACTAAATATTTCTTAAATTTAGTATTAAGTGCTTGGTGAAACGAAACATTTGTGGCACAATAGTAGTATACACGTAAATTCACTGGCTCACCCAGGCGAAAGCAGATGGGGAACTAGGCTCTACCAAACCCCCCAGCCTCCATCTCATAAATAATTTTAATTAAATATTAAAACTTTTTAAGTAAAAAAAGTGTCGCATGAATAGGGCACTTCCAACCAAGGTTAATCTGTACTCTAGGAACCTTGCTTCCAAACACCTTCATGATCATAAATAATTAAAATTTAAACTTAGAACATACTAAGTACAGCTATAACTTATAACAATGTTTACCAAACTTTCGCCAGGGCCATGACTTAACCAACGAACCCCTTCCATATTTATAATAAAGAGACATTCATACTTGCACTCTCTTAAAGTATAAAAGGTCAATTTAATTTTAATAAAGCTTCAGTGGTAAACAAATAAAGCCGTGACAGAGGGAAAGAAAGGCTTATAAATGTCCATGGCATCACGTAAAAAGATGGGTTAATTTGTTTATCAGACTTACCATTATAAATAAAATAAAAACTATGACTAATAAAACTCAATTACTAAATTAACTTTCAAGTTCTTGATGCCAACCTGTCTCGGTGGCGTAGTTGGCTAACGCGCTAGTCGTGTTGAGCTCAGCCGCTGAGGACGGGGAGATCAAGGTTCGAATCTCGGTCGGGTGAACTGGGGGTGGTTTTCCTAAATGGTTTTCCACTCCCCCTCCACGCAAATGCGGGTTTACTTTCTCTAATTCAACCTTCCTAATTCACTAGCGTAATTAGTACTTAAAGCGTATAACCCGAATGGGTAGTAAGACGCGGTGCTAAATAATAAAAAAAAATCTTAATGCCATAGAGTACGTAATTAAGATTAACAAAATTCAGTAGTACGGTAGTTCACGAGTCTTTGAGGGTATGCATCCCACAGTTTGTAAAACACTGATATAAATATTTTTTTAGAATTTTCTTAGCCTCACTTTTTGATTTTCAATTTACCATGTTCCAACTAAAGTTTCTCGTAATTTCTCTTACCAATTTTTCTACAGTTTAACATTAATATTCCTTTCTTAGCACACTTTTTAAATGTTAAATAACTGGCTTTAAATATATGTTTTTATGTAGGTACTATATTGTGTATCTCAACTGATTAGGATTACCAACCAGACTCTTTTAAGAGTACAAGTACTTTTTTTGAGGTGATACAAGGTAAAAAGATTAAAAGGTAAAAAACAAAGTTGTAATTCATTCTATTCAAATGTACTCTTTTCGAAACTTTTAATAATACAAAAATTTGTTGGTTGAAGTTTGGAACAAGTCAACATATTATTTCCATTAATTAGTACCATCTATTTTACTAAAACTATACTTGATCCTTTTTAGTAAACGTTATAGCCGATTTAAGTTACCAATATACATAACTGTAAATGCTAAAGTTACCTTCTAAAACTAGTGCTAGAATATGATGTAATTAAGACATTTATCTACCCTCGATAGGCAAATATACGGATTTCCCTGAATGAATGTACAACTCCCTGATATTTTCCTGGGAGTTTTAAATTCACTGACTTTTCCAGGTTTTCATATTTCCTTTGACTGTGCCCATTTGCATGAATAATAAATTACTTAATTTATGTGATTTTTGCACCATAAATTAGTAATAGTTTGGGGAAAAAATGATAACTCCACCCTGGTCAGAATGTACTCATTTTGCAGGATCCGTATATTGTAGCCCTACAACAAGTGATGTTCTATCACATCTAATGAATAAATAGTGCAAAGAAAAATATCATTTTTATGGATTGAATTAAAAAACATACCAACATATATTATTTATCATCACTAATAACTTATATAAAGTATTGAATTAAGATAGGTCAAATGGAAAGGCTTAATATCGGAGTGTAAGGAACGTGAGTTCAGGTAAATATTTTTCCTGTTTTAATAGCTTTTTTTTTTGCCTGAGTAAATAAATAAATGGTATGACACGTTCGCACAAACTTTTTCATATTGTGTATTAAAATTTCAATTATTATTTTTTGAAAACAAGTTTTAATAACATGCTCTTAAATAAGTTGTATTCATAATAACAAACATATCATCTTGTTAATCACAATAATCAATCTTTATAGATTTTAAACCAAATTGTTCAAGTTTATATAACAAAATTCAAATTTAAAAAAAATTAGCATCTAAATATCAATTTTGAACAAAGCCCATTAAACTGTTTGTGATCCATGGCCAGAGACAAACAGACAGACATGGAACAGACAGAATTATAAAATCTACATTTTTGGGTTCGTGTTCACATAAAACGGACGATAAAAATTCTTAATAATCTCTAAATTGATTTTTTTTTTCACGATCACAACATTTTCTCTTAATATGAGAAAGTAAAATAGCTACATAGAGTTTAATTTCCTTCACATGGTGATACCAACAGTTCTTGAATATCTGTCGTGAGTATAGCGGCATTAGATGGGGAAAAAAATTAAATTAAGAGAAAAATGTATCATAAAATTCTAGGACACCCTTCATCGATATTCAAGAATTGTTGATATCAACATGTGAAGAAAATTAAAATCTGTGTGTCTACTAGAGATATATTAGTTTTATTTTGGCAAAAAAAAAGTTTTGCTATCATAACTGCAAGATACTTTCATATTCAAAATACAAACAATCATAAACATTAAAAGTGTCCCTAAAATTCCCCATTAGAAAAAGAAAATTCACAGAATTAATCTCTTTGATAAATCGCACTCAACCCAAGTAAATTTCTGTGCATGCTACTGCGTCAATTCGTTGTTTAGGTAAACGTTGACTAAAAGCTATTTCCGTATTTTTGAAAGTAGACGACATTATGTAGATTATCAAATGAGATAGCGTCAAGTGGACTTTGTCCTGCGTTAAAAATGTGACTTTTGTCAAAAGAGTTCGTGGACAAGGTATAAGGTCCAATGAAATACCAGAGCATGTCTGAGAATGTTGTGTCTTTACAAACAGGAGTCAATTTGGCATCTCGATAAAATCTCTACTGGAGTAAACACATTTGTATGAGTACACAATCCTTTTAGAGATTGAAAAGTTTCAACTCATGACTCATACGTTTAAAATGATCTGGATTGGTTTTTTTCTATCATTGATATTTGACATGCAGTTTCTAAACACGTGCTATAATCTGTACATGGATTACATAACTATAGTAGGAAGTATCCGACAGTTACAAAAAGTTACTAAAACTACTTACACATACACATTGAGACAGCAATTTTTGTTTGTTTGATAAGAGCTCTAAAAAAATATTTCACTTCTTACTCTAAGGTAATTTAATTTTATAATAAATAATATTGGATCAATTAAATAATTATGACAATGTTTATAAATAAAAATTGAGTTAATCCAATTTAAACTCTCAAGTATCAACCCAACAAAATATATATTAGCGTAATTAGTACATAAGCGTATACACCGAGCGGGTAGTCAGTGATATATATATATACCATTATTTATATATATAATATATATATATATATATATAATGGTTTTAGGGATAAAGAAGGCTATATTTAGAGGAAGTGTACCAGAATCTGTGTGAAGGGAAAGTGTAAAACCATTCTTGAAAAACCACCTTCAGTACACCCAAACGAGATTTGAACCTTGACCTCCACATATAAATATTCTAGTCTACTGAAAAAGTAGGGCGTTAGACCATGCGGATATCGATGTGGGTAGTAAATATACTTATATAAAAAAAGATATAAAAACACAAATAAAATATATTTAAATCAATACGCCAAGTCATTCGATCTCCAGCTAATATTTTATAATAGATATTATCAACACATATCTAATAATACTATTAATATACCGGTACTAAAATGATGTCAAGGTTTACTGAAAAAAAAGTTTTTTATTATCACCTCGTCTTCCTACCTGTTCAGGTTATACAGTTTACACATATTTGATGATTATTCTAATGGGGTAGGGGTGAGTAAGGAAGCATTTAATAGGTAGTCTCCAACATTTGCGTGGAAGGAGAGAGGAAAACCATTTAAGAAAAAACAACCTCAGTATACCCAACTGGGATTCGAACCCCGATCTCCCCGTCATCAGCAGGTCAGTCTAACACCAGAGTGACACCCTAGATCGTTTGTGAACGAAATGTGTCAGTGTTATTCAACTTTTTAGCACGTAAGCACCTCAATACACCCGGCTAAATTCAAGACCCAAACACTCTTATCAACAGAAAACCGGACATTGTGAAACTAATGCACTTTGCATGTTACCACCATTGAAATAGTTTGACATCAGGTTAAAACTGACAATTGTAAAATAAATATAACTTCATTTCTTCAATATTGTTTGTTTTATATATTTTCTAAAATCGCCCAGATAATATGGTCTTAGTCTAGGTAGCTCTTGTAGTCCGACGAGGAAAACCTAAAAATATGTTTTTAAATTTTATCCATACATCTATACAAGAACAAATTTAGAAATTGTAAAGGGGGGTGGGGATGAGGGGCTACAGATATATTGAATGGAGAAACATTTGTGTGCGCTGGTAGGCATATTTTTCCTTGACACGCGTCCTTGCCAACTGCCTTACCCAGTGCCCAGTGCCCACCCCTTCCACCTCCTCTACCCCTGCCCGCATTTTCATCAGTCTAAATAAAAATCAAATATTCGAATTAAGGGGGTCACGTGCCCCCCTTAAATTCACGATTGGATATATCTATTACCATTTATTAAAATTACACCAAAATGTAGCCTTGGTTATGCATTAAAATTATACTGTTTTTAACATAGAGGTGGAACTGTTAAATTACCTTTAAACACTTAACAAGGTGTAAATTAAGTTAATCTAAACATAGAAGGAAAACGAATAAAGTGACGATGTTGATTAGAAAGCGATTCAAATATATATTTGCAATTAATGTAAGAAGTAATTACTATAAACCTTAGGTAGACCTGTGAAATACCATTGAAAGTACGAACCAAAAATGCAACACGCTATAAAATAGAAACTAATAACTCTATTTAAATTTAATATCAATAATTTGATCCCATCTAAAACTAGTACATATATCATAGGGATATATTTATTTTATAATGTTTGATAAAAGAGTTGACATCATCTTTGACAAAATATGTGTCATTACATACATTTTTCTTCAAAGTTTGTACAATTTATATAATTACAAAAATGAACGCCAATCATATCAACAATATTTACGAATGAACCAAGATAATTTAAAATATTTGGTCAGCAAAGTTTATCCACTAATTAAATTATAAAACACACTTATTCAATGGTGGTGGAACCGGGAAGGGGCGGGATCAAGATGAGGCATTGGCCTCTGGAAAGAATTTTCCCCTCTTTTGGAATTAATCTCCCCCCCCCCTCAAAAATATTTAAAATTCGCTGATGTTATTGAAGCTGGAAGACGGTCTTAAATTAAAACCTAAATAACTTTTACATATATGCATATAATTTTCAAAATAGTCCAGGTAACAACTTCAAACTGCTTCTAAAATCATACAATTTTAATAAATATCCAGTTTCTAGACTATAGGTATCTAATTTTGAAAAAAAAAGAAGTGAAGGTCACTTAAGTAGCTTCAAGAGGCGTCTAAATTTCAAAAATTTGTAGCGTAGGGCGACCTTTAATAAATCATAGCCTATAGAGGAATCTATATATTTTTTAAAATTCAAGGGTGACCTGGTGGTCTAGGGGTAAGGTGTCAGACTTCTGTACTGGCGGCCGGGGTTCAATCCTTGGTCCCGGCACAGATTTATCTGATTACCAAACCCTTCCTTCACCTCTGACAAGACATCTTGTGAATGTGAGGAATGCCAGGCCTCCACCGTGGTTCGGATTCCATGTTAAACTGTAGGTCCTCCATTTCATCTCACAATCACCCTACCATTACACATTAGCGTAAGTGCGTATAACCCGAACGGGTAGTAAGACGCGGGGCTAATAATAATAATAATAATAATAATAATAATAATTTAAATTCAAGATTAGGACTAGTAAAGATATCTACTAGAGCCATAAAATTTTCAAAAATTTGCTGAAGAAGGATCACTCCAGATAGTTTCTAGAGCCATCAATGTTTTTAAAATTTATGGGTAAGTCTATTCTTAATAGCTTATAAAAAATGATATAGTTTTAAAAAACTGAGGAGGAACACTACAAATAGCTTTTAAGGACATACAAATTTTAAAAAAATTGGTGAAGGGGTCGGAGGGAAGGCAAGTAGCTAAAAAAAAACGTTTGTTGTTGTTTGCTCTCCCTCTATCCCTTACACAAATAAGATTCAGTCACCATTGCACTCATATTATAGGGTGACCATAAGTACTGTTTTTTGGGCTGATGTTGTCCTAAAGAACAGGAGGTAGTACACCCAGGTCACATACGTTGTAGTTTTTAACCAAGTACTTTCAAATGTAATTAGTTCTGAATTTTGAGAAAATAATATTTCGACTTGAACAAAGCTATCACCTTTGCGTTGAATTTATTTCGATAAGTTTTATTTACAAGTTATATGTGTCAAAAGTTATGTACACGTGCAATTAAAATTCAAGCTCAGTATCGAATATTATGTGTCATAAATAACCCACCATAAAAAGGAAATAACGTACCTATCCACTAATTCTTCTTCTTATTATTATTAGCACCACTTCTTACTACCCGTTCGGGTTATACGCACTTACGCTAATGTGTAACGGTTGGGTGATTGATTATGAGATGAAGTGGAGGACCTACAACTTAACGTGGGATCCAAACCACGGTGGGGGCCTGGCACTCCACACATTCACGAGCTAATATGTATAATAAGTCAGTTCTTAAAAGTCTTTTCCCTACCGGAATCCTACTTTACAGTAGAATTTTAGTATCAAAAAAGGACCTTTCAGAACAGACTTCTAACCAAAATCAGTGTTTAGGTACGTTTTACTTTTTGTTACATAGCCCTACGTTTTTCAAAGATTATTCTTGAAATTACCTATTATTATTATTCATAGAATTGCTTAAATTATAATTCTACGTATTTCTATAACTTTTGTACTAAAGTATTAGTTTGAAATTAGCGACCCGAATCCTACATTTATTTAGAATCTTTAATAAAAGTTAAAATAAAGTTAAAATTTTAAATTTAAAATATGTATGAACAGTTTTTTTTAAATTTATTTACTCTTTAAATTTACTATGAAACTGATGTTCTTTTAGGTATTATTTGACTATTGTTGTAACTTCACGTTACTTTGAATTAGCAATTAAAAGTGAGTTTTATTTAAAACATAGTTTTGTGTTTCAACCTGTTTTTTCTCTTTCCCTCTATTATTTTTGCTTTATCTATATTTCTTCTTTTTTTTGTAACATATACATGAAATTCTTAATATATATTTTATCCTGATTTTAAAAAAAACATACGCTCACCATTTATTTAACCAAAATGTGGAGTTTGTGTCTTCATAATAGAAAATTACATTTTTAGCTGCTTTGTATGTGTACGTCCTAGATTTTACCATTATATTTTATAAAACCCTAGAACATTAAAAAAAAGCTTATCTTTTAAAAATAAAAATGATGGATCGATAAAGCTACATTATATTCGTTTTACAAAATAATTGTTGCAGTGTAATGCCACCCTTACTGTCCGTAGTTATGATTAAAACCACCCTCACCAGACCAGAATTTAAATCCTTACCTCCCCCTCACAAGCAAACTAGGCCTTAGTCCACATGCACACCGGAAATAATGTAGTATTCAACAAATACTTTTAAGAATATTTAAAAATGGAACAATCATCAGCCATCCTACTGTTTCATTTCTCAACAGGAAACTATATTATGGTTCAAGACATGACCTGTCATTTAATTTACGTGTTCTTCTTGGAAAATCCATCGTTTCGAAATAAATGTATATCATTTTAAAATTGACTCAATAAAAATAAATTCTTTTGTCTACTCCAGGGATGCGCAAACTTACGTACAAGAGCTAGGACTACATAAAAAATTAAAAACTTCCCGGGTAAAGAATTGTATTCGTTAATTTTTCTTCAAAATGAATTTAAAAAAAATATCAACACAAAAAATGGAATGACATGAATAAGTTTAAATACATTGAAGATGAATGCACTACAATCATAAATACCTTAGTGACTTGGTATGTTTTTAAGTTCGTTCAGAATATTTATATGATGGATGTTAGATGAGTGAAACTGTAAATGAGCTTCCAGCATTTTTTATCATCTTGGTTGAACTATGAGGAGATGATTTTCAAGAGAGAAGACAGATGTTTATCAGTAAGATGGTTTTAAAGATTATTTTTCATTGTTGAAAACAGTTGTTCGCATGGATATGAGGATGCAAACATTGCCATATATATTTTTGGGCATGATTAACCAAGTTTAAAAATGTTGATTTTGGTAGGCCTATAGTTTTTTAAAAATCCAATATTGTTGTGTTTATAATAAATAATTCCTGCTTCACAACTCAACACATTTCAATTATTTATCCCGCTGGCAGGATTGAACACACCGGTGGGTTGTATTGCCCATCCCTGGTCTACTCCATAGAACCAGTATGGGAGAAAGCGGCTGGTTGAGAGTTGACACCAAGGCCGTAGTCAGAGGGTTTTTGGGGGGCTCAAACCCCCCCTGAAATCTTATGAACCAGATATATATGGCTTTATTTATGATTCAAACAATATCCAAATTAAGGTACAAGTACAAATTAGGGGACTTGTGTTACCATAAAAAGCCCTTCAGAGAGCGTCTAGAAGTGTTTAGTATCTAGAATTTGTCCTAGTTTCCGACAATTGGGGGGCTTTGCTGCCAAAAAAACACTAGCTTCTAGAGGTGTTTAATATTTAGAATTTGTCTAAGCCTCTGGCAATTAGGTCGTTATGTTACCATAAAAAAATCAAATAGCTTTTAGAACTATTTTTCATTAAGATTTTTTTTGTACCCTTCCGCAATTGGAAGGTGTGCCCACCCCCCTCTCCCCCCACCCCTGAAATTATTCGCTGGCGGTGACCTGGTGGTCTAGGGGTAAGGTGTCAGACTTCTATGCTGACGGCCGGGGTTCAATCCTCGGTCCCGGCAAAGATTTATCTGATTACCAAACCCTTCCTTCACCTCTGACAAGACGTCTTGTGAATGTGGGGAATGCCAGGCCTCCACCGTGGTTCGGATTCCACGTTAAACTGTAGGTCCTCCATTTCATCTCACAATCACCCTACCATTACACATTAGCGTAAGTGCGTATAACCCGAACGGGTAGTAAGACGCGGTGCTAATAATAAT
>CABFVX010000344.1:187225-229888 GCA_902151425.1 Timema shepardi
ATCGAGCGCCTATCATCACTGTACGGAAAAGATACCGTTTAATCAGCTGTCTATAGCCCCGTGTTCGAGCACTAATTAAATCGGTATATTAATATAATTAAAGAAAGAGAAATGTTGATGGCTGTTATTTCACACACGGTTTATTTATATTACACCAGTAAATTACTTGCACATATTTCAATTAAATGTTTCTTATCACTGCATACTTGTGATGTTGAAGTGGCTTATATTATAATGTGTTGGACTGTGACTGACTCGTGCGTGAGCGTGATCTCGGTGTAGATGTTTGGTCCCGGAGATCATCCTCATGCCACAAACATACGCACAATGGTTTATATATGACATACCCCTTGCATTTTCTCCCCTGGTCAACAATGTAAAAACTAACCAATAGAAAGAGTCCTGGCGACAGGTTTTGTGAAGGCTAGCTTCTTATTGGTATAGAGAAATGGCGTTTTCTGCCAAATACTATGAAGTTGTTTCTTTTCACAAGAAACAACGCAGTAGATATTTTAACAAGAAAGATGTTATAAAAAATATATTTTAGGGGTGAAATCCTTTTCACCTCATTTCTGAGAAACGCATGTTTCTTCATGGATGAATCTTAAAAGGATACTCTACCTATATTACTTTAAAGAAAAATTTACCTTCATCCATGACATTTTACATAATTTAGATTAATCCAAATCAATACATTACAATTTAACAAAATGAAATTGCTATGGGGTTAGTTGTCACACCTGCCATATAGTAGGTTGGAACACGTGCCCACCAACGCCAGTGGTCCTATGGTATTAAAACTAAATGTTCATAATTAATATCAGCTAAGTTTCCCCTAAATGGTTTTCCACTCTTCATCTAATTTCAACCTTACTCAGCAAAGTCAAGGCCAAAAACGTAAGATGATGTTTCATTTGAGTTTACCTAAAGAATGTTAAAGTCAATCTACTGTACTTATATGATTTGCAGCTACTTGCAATGGGCACGCAGATCAGGCGTCACTCTCATTTTCCTTGGTTTACCGATTACAGATAGGTAAGGGTTCAGATCCTTGCCGGATGTTTAAAGGATTTTTAATTTCATAGATTGTTTGGTACTTTTATTTCCCGGAAATGCAGGCACATTTTTTATTAATTCTACCTTCCTCATCCATACTCTACTAAGGTAAGTGTGTGAATGGCCCGGACTGATATAATCAGTGCTGCAAAGAGAAAAATATTGATGGAAAGATGGAAGGGGAAGGGGGGCGCTAGAGGTGCAGATGGGGACTACAAGACAGTTCTGTATTTCTCTTCCTCACATTATGTTCTGTCATTTTAAGAAGAAACACCGAATGACATCGCTTATCAAATACATCAAACACATTTACAAAGGTTGCTGGATATGATCATACGACACTACTGTCTTTTTGTTTTTAAGTAGCTTTTCAATTGCCAGAATAGGGCAAAATTATTATTCGTTCACAAAGTATTAAAATGGAATAAATTAGGGAGTTTGACTTTGGTAATGCAATAGTAAAGTTTAGAACACAAGTTTTTTAACTGTGGGCTGTGACCCCCAGAGGGATCCCGAAAATTATTCTTGGGGTCACAGTAAACATTGATAAGCGTGGTTAATTTTTTTTTTACAAAATAGCTATTAAAACTATAGTACACTATAACCTTTCATTCCACACATGTTTAGTTTATTTAGAGAATGTAAACATCGTCCAGAATGATTGAATTCACGAACAAAATTTTAATAATCATTCATATAATTAACTGAGTTAAACTAATGGCTTCCATTGGTTGAAAAGAGAAGTTGTTAAAAGTGGATTTATATCGACAAAAATAAGTAAGCTTACCCATTTGATTAAATAGTTATGCTTATTACTTTTTATTTATAATCATTATCTTTTCTCATTTCCTTATATTAGCCTAGTCAATATTTAAAATTTGAAAATTTTCTAAATCTAACCAAAAATATTAAATATATTTGAATATATTATTATTTTTTCTACAAAAATTCTTAATATAATCTAGAACTGTTAAAACACTAAGAAACTTAGTTTACCCATTACTGCCTGGAGTCGCTAATAATTTTGTATTTTGTATTACTTCTCCTCCCAACCAATGATGTCGAAATATCTCTAATTGGAAGGTTTAAACAATGTTTGAATTATTTTTAGCACTTAATTTTTTAGAGGTGAGAAGATTTGTATTTTATCAATTTGATTATTGTTACTAAAAATAAACATTGTTGTGGACTTTCCTTCAAGTTTCCATTGTTAAAACAAATGTTTAGTGAGGTTCACTTATGGTTTTTCTAATGAATAATTAAATTAAATTATATATATTAGTTTTGATGTAGACCTATCATAGAAATCTTGGAGAAAGTCCCCAACAATATGTATTTCATAACAAAATCATGATCGCACAAATGGTTTCCCAACAAAGGAATAGAATGTTAAAAATGAGCGCGATAGAATTCCTCCACAAGACCTGGTTTAAGCCCATGTTCAAAAAATGTCACTTAATTCCGTGGTCGAGTTACTAGCCTAATCTTTCATTCCTTAATCCTTAGTGAATTTTGTTGTTATTTAAATTGGGGATTCCCTGTGTGAAGCTCCTTCGTTTCCTGCCCCCTTTAAGCTAATTTTAAAAACTGATTTTTAAATGACAATGTCACGCACTTTACGGAACACTCAAAATAGCAGTGACTGTGAGTAATCACGTATTAATAGCCTGAAAGCTTGGTTTGTTAATCGACGGAAAAATGTGAAACGTAACTAGATGTTTATTTTACTGATTGGTTGAAGATTAAGTTGGTTGACGCTAGCTTTGGCCTTTTCAGACAGTTTAAAAGTTATTATTATTATTATTATTATTATTATTATTATTATTATTATTAGCACCACGTCTTACTACCCGTTCGGGTTATATGCACTTACGCTAATGTGTAATGGTAGGATGATTGTGAGATGAAATGGAGGACCTACAGTTTAACGTGGAATCCGAACCACGGTGGAGGCCTGGCATTCCCCACATTCACAAGAAGTCTTGTCAGAGGTGAAGGAAGGGTTTGGTAATCATATAAATCTGTGCCGGGACCTAGGATTGAACCCCGGCCGCCAGCACAGAAGTCTGACACCTTACCCCTAGACCGCCAGGTCACCTAATTTAAAAGTTATTCATAATTGGTTCTGTATGCATCCCTTCTCGGATATTATGTTTTGTCAATATAACAATTGAAATAAATTTAAACAACTAGTCTAAAGTAGTGAAACATATCTGGAAAACGGATAAATCCGTAGCTGTTTAAAGTAAATTTTCGACTGTCAGAAAAAGCCATACCTATCGTGAACGAACTATAGGCCTATACAACCTGGTTTGGTGGCAGAATTGTCTAAGGCAGGAGTGGGGAACCTTTTGGCGTTGGAAAGCTACATATCAATTCAAAGATTCCTCATGTACTGTGCCTAAAGTTTTTTTAATTATGAGAGATAATTAAGTCGACAGTAGCGTTGTAAGTTTTTTAACATTAAGCTTAAGAATTAAAAATTAATTTTAATTAATTTATATTTACTTTTTGTTTATATAAGGTATTTAACTTGGACTTTCTGGACCGACTCTGAACTCAGCACACGAGAATTTCTATGAGTGAGAGTGAAAAGACCTACCATTTCTCCTGGGAAAGATATGTTCACATACCTTTCAGTGTTCTTTTACATGCCACAATCATCATGGGACCGACGGCTTTGCTTTGCCCCTCTAAAGGAAATTGTGTTATGGATTTATATGCTCAAGAAAAATCCGTCGACCGCGGATGGGTTTGAACCCACAAACCTGGGGCGAGCACTTTCCACCGAGGTCGACGCAATAATTAAAATACACGTCGTTGGAGAATGTATAGTTTTTAAACAATGAAGATAAATAATTGATAAAACATATTGAGTAAAGGCCGCACTGAAAACCTCAAGAGGTCGCATGTGGCCTAACGGCTGCAAGTTACTCATCCCTGCATTCTTGCAATAAACTAGATTGCTGATGGTAGGGAGATCGGGGTTCTAATCCTGGTCAGGTGCAATGAATATGATTTTTATAATTGATTTTACACTCATCCTCCACGCAAATGTGAATACACTTGCTCAAAATTCAACCTTCCTTATACCTAACACAGTAGTGTAGCCTAATTAGTGCATAAGAGTACAACCAGAACTGATAGTAAGCTGTAGTGCTAAAAAAACTATAAAAGGTAGCCGAGGTGGTTTAAGCATTTGTAAACCACATACCTGTATATTTTAAGTAATCCTAACATTGTTGCTATCACAATTAACAAACATACAGTGGAGGAGAAGGAAGAAGAAGAATACCACAGTGTGGGGGAGGTGGGAAGGTTATTTTAAACACCAATATTTAAAGTAAAAAAAAGCAATAGAAGCTAAGGAAAGGCAGAGAAAATCCTAAAGAAGATCGTTAGAAGCCTGCAAAAATAAAACACGTGGTGGAAAGATGGACGCCCCAATCCACAATCTCACCCTTTTGGTAACGCATTTGTTTTAAAATATTAAGTTACATTTAAACACCGCTAACAGAAACAAGGTAATTACATTCCTAAGGGAGGAATCAAAAGGAAGTTTGATAGCGGTTTTTTTTTCAAAATCAGAAGATAATTTTGAACGGTAAGTCTCCTTTAAAATATGATAAGCCATAAATGACTTTTCGCAGCGTATTTATATTTTCACGACATTTAATCAAATTTTGTAGCCAAAAGTCCCTGAAAAAAGTCAGAACTTTAGTACCTTTTTAAATAAAGTCAACAGCCCCCCCTACCTAGAAGGACGTTGAGCGGCGATGTATATTGTTGTTTCTTACGTCTCAAAACTCATGACTGATGTTATATATATATATATATACTTCCTGTTTATTGATGTTTATTGCAAAACCCGCCATTCACTTGTATTTTTATTGCTTCTTATCCTTCCTGCCTTTCACACTTTTCAACCAATATTTTTAGACACATTCAAAACAAGACACATAAGCCCCTATGTGTTGGTGGTTGTAAAGCTCTAACAGTGCTTGAGTACGGCCCAAGTACAGATGTGCATTCATTACACTTGCGCTAAATGCTTCGACAAAAATTGTGGTTTTATATGAAATTAAACAAAAATATTGTTACCAATATGTATTCCCCGCTTCGGTGGCCGCATGGTCTAAGGCACTACTCTCGCAGTAGATTAGACTGCCGTTGATGAAGAGATCGAGGTTCAAATCTCGGTCGGGTGTATTGAAATTTTTCTACCGAAATGGGTTTCCACACTTCCTCCACGCAAATACAAGTACACTTCCTCTAAATATAACCTTCCTAATCCCTAAAACCATTAGCGTAATTAATATATAAGCTTATAGCTCTAACGCAGACGCAGTGCAAAAACAAACAAAAAAGTTGTATTAAGAGCTAGGGTTGTTACAGACAGGCCCAATTTCTGACTCCGCGTGAGGTTCATCTCCTTTTGTTTATATATTTAGGCAATCTAATGTGTTCATACATAATTTGTTATATAAACCCCAACGGGGAACAAATTTCCCAGATACCAATTCCTATCCCAATTGAACTCAATTTATGCGTTGCGTCCACCATATTGGACTCGCCATCTTGGATATTTTAAACCTAGGATATTTTTCCTAAAGATGGCATGCTCCATAGCGCCCTTACCAAATTTAAGCTATTCAGGGCCACTGGAGAGTTTGAGAAAGAATCCTTGAAAGACAGACACCATATATATATATGTGTATATATATATATATACACATATATATAATGGCAAAGTACATGTTTTTAGCTTTTACTCATATTCAAAGTTTTCCTATCTATAGTATGATTGTGGTAGGACGAACAGTAGAAGTTAGTTACTAAATTTACTAAAACCGCTTTAATAAATTCATACATCAAGTCATGTTATCTGCAGGTATTTCTTTTGAGAGATATTTTCAATACCTATAGAATAACACAAATAATAAAGTAAAACTCTATCAATGTTATTATTATTTAGCACCGCGTCTTACTACCCGTTCGGGTTATACGCTTTTAGTACTAATTACGCTAATGGATTAGGAATCAGCAAGGTTAAATTAGAGGAGGTGAACTCGCATTTGCGAGGAGGAAGGGTGGAAAACCATTTAGGAAAAACCACCCCAAGTTCACCCGACCGAGATTCGAACCTCGATCTCCCCGTCCTCAGCATTAGAGCTTAACATGATTAGCGCGTTAGCCAACTACGCCACCGAGGCGGGTTCTATCAAAGTTGTCTTCAAAGAAGTACTTTTGAATTTTTTCTACTGTTCTTCCAACCAAAATCAGGGTATATTTATATAGACCTATATAAATATATAGATACATGATGTTTTTAGCTTTTACTCTTATTTAAAGTTTTCCTATATATATAGATACATAGGAAAACTTTGAATAAGAGTAAAAGCTAAAAACATGTATCTATATATAGATAGATAGGAAAATGTTGATTTTTATAAAAGTTAAAGTTAAAACCTGTACCTTACAGTCAAAATAGGAAAACCCAGACATAGGCCAATAGGGAAGAAAAATGCTAACGGTCAAATCGACAGTCTTCCTAAGGATGCAGAAAACTCCCGTCCTTCATATCCCAATCAATTTAATAAGATTATTGTACCTTCACCTATGGTCATATGGTCTAAGACATCAGGATTACAGTTGACTAAATTACCGGTAACAGGGAGGTTGAGTTTAGAATCTTTGTCGGGTACGCTGGAGGTGTTTTTGTATGTAGTTTAACATTGCTGTTTTTCCATCTCCTATCAACGTTAGTGTAGGTGCACTTCCTACAAAACTAGCCTCCTAAATTCTTTTATTTAGATAAACCTGCCTACAGCTATAATACTTTTTTATTTTTTTAAACTGTTACGAATTAGTATGAAATACTCCCGAATCCAAATTTCAGGTTCAAATATTTTTAAAAAAATGGAAAAAATTACATTACTTGTTGCATAGTTGGGATGTTAAATACTATGAATAAAATGTTATATTGCAAACATAATTAACATGTTTTGTCCTAATCTGATTAATTTAGCTATTTTATATTTTTGCCATGGTGACCTGGTGGTCTAGGGGTAAGGTGTCAGACTTCTATGCTGGCGGCCGGGGTTCAATCCCCGGTCCCGGCAAAGATTTATCTGATTACCAAACCCTTCCTTCACCTCTGACAAGATATCTTGTGAATGTGAGGAATGCCAGGTCTCCACCGTGGTTCGGATTCCACTTTAAACTGTAGGTCCTTCATTTCATCTCACAATCACCCTACCATTACACATTAGCGTAAGTGCGTATAACCCGAACGGGTAGTAAGACGCGGTGCTAATAATAATAATAATAATATATTTTTGCCATTTGTAAGGTAAATAAAATCACACAATGAAAAAAAAAACATAATTGAGTGTTTCAATTTTAAATACAGTATTTTTACTGGCAAAGCTTCCTTCATTTTTGTTGAATCCAAGTCAAAGCTAAAGAACGAATTAAAATCTGTTTTGAAGCTTCGTACACCTCTTAACTATGATAATGATAGTACAATATTCTCTAAACTTGTTTTTAATCACACATTATAGTGCCAGTACGTAGCCTACAATAGGATAGCTAATCACCTGGAAAGAGTATGTGAAACCAACCCTAGGCTAGTTGTTCGGAGAATAAGCTACGTCCAGCCTTATTGTTTAACCAGACACACGTTCCTTACAGCAAACATGGTCGGTATTCACCTATTTTTATTTTTATTTGGAGACAAATGAGATTAAGAGCTCGGCTAACAATACACCAGGATAAACAATACATTTAAAAAAACGGCAGGGCTGGTTGCATGAAGTGTTCCCTCGACTGAGGGCCAGATAGCTTGGGTTCGAGTTCAACCACTTGCCCTGTACCACATGTTTGAGTGGTTAATTTATCTCCATCCAAGCGAACATCGGCGCAGTTTATTTTGATGTTATTTACTGACTAAAATTAAGTGTAAAATGTTCAATATCAATAAAACAAACTACAAAGTATAATTTAAATAATACTTTTGTAGTCTCTGTTTATATATATATTAAAAAATTCTTATTTTTAAGAAGTTCAAAAAGATTAACAAGCAATATATAATTTGTTTCGTTTTTCCTCCAACAATGATAAAAAGCAGCTTCTATTTATTTTTTCAAGTCCGGGCTGCAACGATTCAAACTTTTTACTTCTTTAGCCACAATTCGTTGTCCTCTTGTGCGGTACTTTTTTTACGGCCTTTCTGTAAAAAAAAGTGCTCAGCGCCGTTTATCACTGCGGTTTTTTGTAAGTTTTTTTACTCCTTCAAAAAAAAAACCGAAAAGAAAAGAGGTTGCAATTTTCTCATGCCGACTATGGCCGCTGCCCGCTGGTTACTTGTGAAATGATGGCGCACCCTCTTCTTGGTTTAAGGGGTGTGGGAGGGAGAGAGAAAGAGTGAGAGAGGCTTCCGTTTCGATTTGTTTTGTTGGAGGGGTGGCTCGGGTAGAGGGGTAGTTAGTAGTGGCGGGGGAAAGTGAAGGGGTGTGAGGTCTAGTCAGACACAGTCAACAACAGTACCAGGGCCAGTTGCCAACTGACCACTCTGGATTTTCGTAGCCTTTTTATCAGCGTGCCTTATTTTTGTGTGTTGTGTTTTTTTGTGTGCGAGATTAGTGTTGTGTCCGTTATAGTGAGGTCTTTAGACACTTTGTATGGCTGCAGTTTTAATTTGGTGTTGAGACATTCCCACAGGTAAACACTTTATTTTCATTTACTATGATGTAAAAATCACACAATGCCTCGTTTTTGTAGGTGTTTATTTCGTTTAAAAAATAATTGAATCGACTGTTCGTGACTATAAATTCTTTTATCAACAATGATATACGATATTTTTTTTAATTCACTTAGGATTGGAATACAATTAATACCATAGATATATAATAACATTCTAGTTTTTTATTCTCAAATCCATAAATAATTTAGTCCTCGTTAAAGTATTAATTTTATAAGGATTATAAAAGCCTTAAAGGTAATTTGCTTTATGTGTTTTTTTCCATTGTTTTTTCATAAACACTTTCTTAACGATCATTATCTTAATACACATCGACTCAGCGAGGTTTTTTATTTGTTTTTGTAAGAAAAAATAAAGACTTCATTAGCCTTGATAACAATGTCTTTAAAACAAAATAGTTTATTGCTTGAAGAACATTTTAGAAAATTAAAAAAGAAAAATTAAATATGTTCACATTTTGAGGTGATCTTTTTAGAATCTGGATTATTCTCTTGCTCAAACAAGCCTTTCAATTATTCTAGATCTCGTGATTCATAAATGTTTGGCAAATATATCATATTTATATTGACTATCGGTTTTAAAAGTATTCTTAAATGTTTAAAATGTGTTAAACTTATATTATTAACTTTAAAGTATAAATTTTTTTATTATTGTTTTAATGTGATTGACAACAAATTTGTGTATTTGAACGAAATATCTTCTTTATTATATAAAGTTATGTTGCAAATCGATTCTCAATCGTCTAGTGTTAAAGAGATATCATCCAAAATAACTTTGTTTTCTACTTGTTACAGTATAGGACTGGTTAATAAATAATAATAATTACTATTCATACCAATCCTGAACCGATTAGTTTTACAACAGATAATTATTACATTCATCTGAATATTGATTAAAGGTAACACATTATAACCTATATAAGTGAATTATTTAAAATACTTTTTAAAATAATAGATCATAGTTGAATTAGGTATTATCGCGCGTGTTTTAACATAATATTTGCATTTATTTGTCAGTTTGTTGGAAAGATACATCTACATTTATTTGGCAATTTGTTTGTTGAGTTCAATTATAACATCAAGCACGTTTTTTAATTAAATGTGTTTACACTTGAAAAATGTAGAGTGAATAACCAGTGTTATGGTATGTATTATTAGTATCATTCTATTAATATCGATAATATTCATCCAAAATAACAGCTGCAGCTCTCAAGATTACTTATAATTAAAAAGTACATTATGTATATGAGTATATACATATACAAGTAGTTTAAATTACTTTAGTAAATGTCAGGTAATGTTCTTACAACCACAAGTGACACATATTATACGAGTTTTAAACAATGAGATCTAAAAGTTTTAAAATAATGTAAAATGTTTATTTGTATGTATATTTGCTTTGAGTGGTCAATTCACTTGTTATATATAGTTATGCCACATTTCATATGAGACCGGATCGGATATGTGCGTGATATACTATTTTGACGAATTGTTGATTACATATTCTTGGTTAGAGCAAGAAAAATTCACTGTCAAAATTGTATATGTTTATGTAGCGCATAATAATAATACTAATAATAATGGCGTGTCTGGGCTACCATTGAAGTATTTTATTCAGAAATATCACAGAGTACGCAGACTAAACGTCAAGCTCTTGTCTGGCTTGCCGGGTAAAAGGAGTGATCAGGGTCCCAGCCGGGTGTTTTTCCATAAATGCTCTTCCAATCTCCTTCCACGCAAACGTGTGTACACATAGTATAAATTATACCTTTCTTCTTTCCAAATAAAGTATTGTAAAACACACAAGAAAAAAGTAATAACGATAATTTTTAATATACAACTCATCAAGGCTCGCTAAGATCTGAGAATCCCGGGTTTGATTTCCGGAATGGCTGAAATAAATTTAATTGGTTTAAATGGTCTTTTCGCGTGTCTCGTCCATAAATTAACGTTTGGATGACTGCGTACTGTATCTTTTCCAGAATTTAATTTTGTAAGTCGTGTGATATTATCAGCTAGGTTCAGATAATGCATGTTAACTATATTTAATAAGTTAATAAAATAAACACCTATTTGGATGGTGCTAGAAGAACCTCGGGAACTTTTTATTTCCCCGTGCTTCTCGTCTTACTACCCGTCCGCACTTAATATACTAGTCGGGTAGGAATGAGGAAGGTAGAATTTAGAATAGACGTGCCCTTATTTACGTGAAAATAAAGTGGAAAAACAAACAAAAAAACTCGATACATCGGTCCAAGATTCGAATTTTGACCTCATCGCCTGTAAACCAAACAAGACGAGACTATCGCCTCTCCACGTGATCCCACGGTAACTATTTTTTTATTTAGCACCGCCTATTGCTACCCGTCCGGTTTATACGCTTTAAGTACTAATTACACTAATGGGCTAGGAATTGGTTGATTACCCCTCCCTACGGCTAAGGCCACACGAGCGATTTTTCCCGCTGAGTTGAAGCTGTTTTTGTCGCGAAAAAAATGAAAACCATGAGTTTCAATAGTGGGATGCTACACGAGCGGCAAATATCGCACGACAGAGACACGTCACATGCGGCTTCAAGGTCATGTCGCGTTGGAATGCGCTGGGGTCCATTTTCTTGGCGACATATCCCGCCTCTCTACATGCCACACGTGCGACAAAAACCGAGGGATGTTTTTCCACAAGGGTTGTGCCTCCACGTTCTTCTGTCATTAAAGTGCAGTTACAAACGTTTTGATAATTTTTATACTTCTTTTCCTTAAAGAAAACTGCTATATTTTTTATTGTGAGCTATATTATATATACAACATGAGTGAGCGTTACAATTTAATCAATGCTGTTGCAGCTACACATACATCACACAGCTTGGTTTGGCAATTCATTTTACCTGGTAGGCCTATTATTAATAAGAACGATGTTTGCAAGACTGAGATGTAGAAAATACTGAAGAGGTGTGACAAGCGGTTTTTGTCGCTCTGTATAGCCTCTCTCTCTTTTTTTAAAAATAAATTTTGCAGCTGAGACTAAGCTGCTTTTATCGCTCCGTCTAGCATCCCCTGTTCGACTTTTGCAGCCGCGACATTTGTAGCTTAGGTCTGGGCGGGGAAAATCGCTCGTGTGGCCTTAGCCTACCAGTTCACCCGACCAAGAGTCGAACCTCCATCTCCTCGTCCTCGGCAGTCTAGCTCAACACAAAGCTAGCACGTTAGCTAACTACGCCACTGGGGCGGGTACCACGATATTTTTTTTGTCCTTGTAGTCTATCTCATATCGCGGATTTTCTTTAGCAAGAGTATGTTCATTCAAACACAAACAATTCTAATATGCCCTTGGTTGAGGTGGAGAGCTTTCATAATTTGTTCATATGCCGATCAAACAATCTTTAAAATGCTTTAAGTCCTCCTATCCCAGATGGTGTCAAAACGTAATTTTCCCTATTGTGTGATTCAGAGTTTACTACATTCCGCCATACTTTTCTGTCCTTTAGTACTTGTAGAGTAAATGTGTCAAAAATATTACGTGTTTTTTGAGAACAAAGGAGAAAGTAGTTTAAACTATGTAAAAAAAAATTCAACAATTTATATTTGTCAATATGTCTTCTCTTTCATAACAAGCAGAAACGTTGTTAACAAATACAAAAATACCACAAAACATGTAGGCTATTTCTGTCCTTCTGTTCAACATTGTGTATTCGCATTCACGATTTGATTCATATAAAGAAAAACATCGTTTATTGTCTTTTGAAGAAGAAGTAAGCTTAAGTAATTATTTATAAACATTTAAAGATACGTATTTTTTTTTGTCTCTTTAGGTTTATCGCGTCATTGTTTCCCTGTTTACTAAATAAAGTAGGTATCTAAAAAAAAGAAAGAGGATACGTAGTTAAGCCATTATCACCAATATCATGGCAATCGATATATTTAACAAAAATGATAGCCTTAAATATTTTGTCGCGTTAATCGAGGGAAAATGTAGTAACAGTACACTGATTCTGGTAGAAAGGGTTTTTTGAAAGGTCTTTTCCATTTAAAAATCTTATTTTATGGTAGGAAAAAAGCTTTTAAGAACCCCCCCACCCTCCGTACCCACCAAAATAAGTGTATAAATATCCTCTCGAGTATAACCATTTTACTTCTCTGTGTTTGGTGCAATTTCACTCTTGTGCCATCTAATACCCGTGTAATCATGAATTTGCGCCACCTTGGATCAGGTGCCATCTTTAAAGTGGAAGTGTAGGGGACGCGAGAAAATGTAAGTTTTTTTGCAGTTTTATATCAAAACTTTTTTTTACCGAAATCAAATTTGCTCCAGTAGAAACATAAGAGTTTAATTTTCTTCACGTGGTGATATATTTTTGATTATCTGCCAAGGATGTCCAGGAATTTAATGTCAACTTATTCTCTCCATTTAAAAAGTTTTTCATCTAATGCCGCTCTGCTACCAACAGGTATTCAACAACTGTTGATATCACGACGTGAAGAAATTTAAACTCTTATGTTTCTACTGAATCAATATTTGATTTATTTTGACAAAAAAAAAGTTTTGCTATCATTCGACCACCAAAGTGAGTAGTAGTTTATTAATCATATTTTTGGGGAGGGGAATCAGGGTGGGAAGGGTTTAACCCCTAAAATATCTTCCTCTCACCTTTCTCCAATTTGATTTGGCCTTGAAAACAAACATTAACAAATCATATTCTTTAAATTGAAAAAAAATGACACGAGAATTGAACTCGGGACCTTTGGCTTAGTATGCCAATGTCTACAACCATTCAGTGAGTGAGTGGTTAGAGCATTGGCATACTAAGCCAAAGGTCCTGGGTTTGATTTCCATGTCCAGGTGTTATTTTTCAATTTAAATTATTATTATTAGCACCGCGTCTTACTAACCGTTCGGGTTATACGCACTTACGCTAATGTGTAATGGTAGGGTGATTGTGAGGTGAAATGGAGGACCTACTGTTTAACGTGGGATCCGAACCACGGTGGAGGCCTGGCATTCCACACATTCGCAAGATGTCTTGTCAGAGGTGAAGGAAGGGTTTGGCGATCTGATAGATCTTTGCCGGGACCGAGGATAGAAGTCCGACACCTTACCCCTAGTCACCTTTTCAAGTTAAAGAATATGACATTAAGATGCGGCTATAACCACAATTATCAAATATAGCTCTGCTATTTAATCCATCGTTAACAAACCAGTTGCTGTGATTCCTTAATTAGATTCAATTTTACTCACAAACAGTTGATGCAAACTGCTGTTCTCTCTGTTGTCCCTCGTGTTATTTCAAGTTTTCAAGCAGTTATACCGTTTACTTGTTCTTAAAATAACACGCACGTTGTTTGTTGAACCGTTATTTTGACTCCATTAATTAATACTTAGAGAGAGATAGAGAGAGAGAGAGATGTTGTTTCCTAAATATTCACCGAGTGCTATTTTTATTCCTCAAGAAATGATGATTTCTACTTCGAGAGAAAAACATGTAGCCGTGTTCATACAGTTAAACACGTTCTGAACCGCATCGTCGGGCACGCGGACTGACCGGCAAGCTCATCTAGTCTGGTTTGCCGGTGAGGAGGTCAGGGCATAGATCCAGGATGACTGTACTATGCACAGTTTTTTATACAATTTTTTACTAGATGGGTTTACGCTAGTCGTGTTGAGCTCGACTGCTGAGGACGGGGAGATCGAGGTTCGAATCTCGGTCGGGTCAACTGGGGGTGGATTTTCCTAAATGGTTTCCCACTCTTCCTCCACGCAAATGAGGATTCACTTCCTCTAATTCAACCTTCCCAATTCCTAATCCATTAGCGTAATTAGTACTTAAAAAAGCGTATAACCCGAACGGGTAGTAAGACGCGGTGGTAAATAAAATACTAGGGGTGACCTGGTGGTCTAGGGGTAAGGTGTCAGACTTCTGTTCTGGCGGCCGGGGTTCAATCCTCGGCCCCGGCACAGATTTATTTGATTACTAAACCCTTCCTTCACCTCTGACAAGACATCTTATGAATGTGGGGAATGCCAGGCCTCCACACGTGGTTCGAATTCCACGTTAAACTGTAAGTCCTCCATTTAATCTCACAATCACCCTACCATTACACATTAGCGTAAGTGCGTATAACCCGAACGGATAGTAAGACGCGGTGGTAAATAAAATACTAGATGGGTTTCAAATCTCTCTCCGCACAAAAATGTATATACATTTCCCATAAATTTTAATCTAATCCATATCTTACCAACAGCTTTGGTGGTCGAATGGTCCAAGGCAGGGATGGGAATTCCCCCACTTGGGAACCCGTGGCCTTTAGGTGGGAACGTAGGAGACGCGAGTTAAGGGCAGTGTTTTCATAGTGAAACTTTTTTGGGCCAAATTTGAACAAATATTTCGCCAATAGAAACATAAAAAGTTTAATTTTCGTCAAATGTTGACCTCAATATTGTTGTTGAACTTCTGTCAAGGGTGTCCTGGGATTAATGACAACTTTTTATCTTCATTTAAAAAGTTTCTCATCTAATGCCGCTATGTTCATGACATATATTTAACAAGTGTTATCTCCATGTGAAGAAAATTAAACTCTGGTTGTACTTAAGTAATATTTGATTTATTTTTACCAAAAAAGTTTTGCTCTGAAAACTGCAAAAAACACTTCTTTTCTCTCGTTACCTACATCCTCACCTTAAGACCACACATGACTTTTTAAGGTGTTTGATGTGGTCTTTTCGCATATTTTATATAACTTATGTATTTTTTATCGTTTTAAATTATATATTCTCGAATTGCATCTATTTTAATTAATTAAAATAAAAATCGTTAAATTTAAAAAGCATATTAGAAAATCAATTGCTCTTATCGATATATCTATCCATAACTGATTTGCACACTATCATATTTTAGAGAGAGAAAAAATGTACATGAAGAGTACGGCCTTACGGTTTCAAAAGTTTCCCCACCCCTGGTCTAAGGTTAGACTAGATTATACTAGATTGTCGATGATGGGCAGATATGGCTTCGAATCTCGGTTGGGTGTACTTAGGGTATTTTTCCTTAATGGTTTTCCACTCACGCTACGCAAATGCGGGTACACTTTTAAATATACCCTTCCCTATCCCATTAGCGTTAATGGTACATATGCGTCCAACCTGAATGGGTAGTAAGACGCGACGGTAAAAAAAATCTCTTATGTTTGGTCAAACATAAAAATTGATTTACAAAATTAATACACGCTTCATCAAAAATGTGAATATTCTTAACATAAAGGTAAAGAATGTACAAAGCTAATTTAAAACTTACATTATCTTGTCAGTCTCACAACTATGCGGATTCTTCCCCTCCGCCCCATGAATTTTCAAAACATCGATATTATTAAACATAAATGCAAGGAATTCCTTAAAATATACGTTTCTACAAGCAGGGTATCATGAACATAGTTCATAGTTGAACGTGGATAGCCAGGAGGGATATGTCACACTCCCAATGTTCATAGTATGGGCCTTATCTGACAGGTAAAACAGTACTAGATCTACTTGAATGTAGTCATACGTCGAGTTTTGCGATCTACAGCTGTCACTTTCGATATATATTATACCAATAACATAACATTAAAAGTATAGTAAAATGCTATCAACGATGACCGCAAAGTATGTTTTATATTAAAAAACACTTTCTATGAAAATGTATCTGTAGTAGGACACCATTAAAAAAAACACGTTCTGAAATCAACACATTCATTGAATAATAATTAGTGTATTTTCAGCTGCAGAAAACGTTCTGGGAAGGACGAAACCTTGGATTCTTTTGTAGGCCGCAACAGCTATTTTTGAAATCAGGCGATTCTCAATAGAGGCAGGCAGGAAAGAAACCTTGAAAGAAAAAAAACTATTTTTTTTTGTTGCCATCGAAGGGGTTCGTTTTGAATACATTTACTCTTTTAGGGTTGAAGCGCTGCATCTTTTGTCAAAGGTGGTATTTTAGTTCTGTGAATGTTTTTAAGGGTTCTTTTGCAAGATAAAAACTAGCAATAAAAATAAATATTGAAAGTAGGCACCAGTCCTTGTTTACTGCAAGGTTTGAAGTAATATATCTATCTATATTGAACCTTTTAGAGAAATCCTTGGCTAGGCCTATGTAGGTCACGCTAGCTTTTTTTTTTAGGTAAATGTCGTACCCGTTGTGTCCTAGATTCAACTCTTATGGCATGGTAACGGTTTCATATTGTAACCTATACGGATGAAATCCTGGAGGGCTCACAGATTTAAAAATAAAAAAAAGTCCACCCCTGGTGGTTATAAGATTCAAGGGCCCCTTTATACAGGCGTTTCGTGACGCGCGACGAGACGGTGACGCGCGTTCTCTAAATACACAGGAGACAATGAGTGCCTTGTACTCTGTCGCGCGTCATTTATGTCGTCGCGATCTGTAAAGTGTGCCGTAGTAACCTGGAGATCGCTGCGTCATAAATGACGCATGACGGTCTATGGTATATTTTATTAAATGGGGCATTTTATACAGGCGTCCAACTTTTGTGTCGCCGTGTTGGTGAGACTGTAGGACACCCAACCTCAACTCCACTCGTGTTGGAACCTCATTGTATCTCAGTACCGGTCTGCGGAAGGTAGTGATGGCGTATTTCTTATTTGTGGTCGGGTATTTATTGTCTACCACTTCCCTCGGGAGTTGTTACGCTTTACTCACCAAAGACCATACAAATTGCAGAATTTGCGCACCAAATGTTTGCACTTGTTGGCATCATCGCACGTTTATAATGGACGGTTGTTTTCGCTTTGAACATTAACAAATTATCCGAGAGATCAGCTGACAGACACACATTTGTCCTCGAATTATGAAAGTAACTTCCACGCCATTGATGAAAAGTAAAGGTTTTATAATTCTGAGGAAAAACCGAAAGTAGGGACCTTAAGTCTTTAAATTCTATAGTCTTGATTTTGTTTATGTAATAATGATTTTAAAAAAAATTACAAACGAGATAGTGACAATATTAAATTATTTATTGCTATACTAAATATTATCAATATTTCTAATATTTTTAATTTTAATGTGGTCTCTATGAGCAAATGAGCTCGAAACACCTGAATCTAGGCAGGCATCACTTTCGTAATAGATTGGATTGTAGGCTACGGAGAGGTCCGTGGTTCGAATTCAAGGTTGTGTACCTGGAGGGTGATTTCACACATGCTATTTTATACACTTATTTCCCCATCTCATTTTTGTTCTAATGCGGATGAAATCTCCTTTAAATTATACTTTTCATCCTCACACCTTTAACTAAGCAGTTAGTGTTATACTGGCTTGCTGATGACGGGAATATCGGGCTTCGAATCCAGGTTTGGTGTACTGATGGTGGATTTCCCTAGATAATTTCCCACGCTCCTTCCACACAAATGCAGGTAAATTACCTCTAAAATGCTTCCTTCTTCATCTCGATATTCAACACACAAATTATAAATTTCTTGATATAAGCGATAAGGATGAAAAAGGTAATTTAGGGTAAGTGCAATCGCATTAGCGAGGGGGAGAAGATGGGAAAACTACATTGTAGATCACATATGGAATATCACAGTAATTGCATCTGGCAGGGATTCGAACCTTGACCTCGCAGTCACCGACAGTCCAGCCTATTGGAAAGTTTGATGGCCTAGACTGTGAGACCACAGTTGCGGGTGGTTTGTTATCAATTTGGCACATTGTAATAAACCTTAATTATCTGCTCATAATAATTGTGCAACACTTTCGAAAAAACCTGAACATAAACGAACAGGTCCAAGTTTACTAAAAAACGGGGCTAATGTGTGATGGCCGGCCGTGATATGTGGTTTCAAAATGCAATTTCCATGAAGAAAATTAAAAAAAACGTAAGTTCCAAAATTTTGTTTTTCGAGATAGCTAAACAGTACTTCTTAACTCAGCTTTGTTTTGGGTGAGGGGAGAGGGGAAGCAAGAGTGAAATCCCCAAACAGGCGAAGTCAAGAATTTATTTTTATTCAAGGGCATAGAAAAAAAGAGAGGGATTTAGGGGAAGGGCTCTCTCTCTCTCTCTGTATATACACACACATACGTAGCCTACATGCAAGGACTTGTATTGGTTCTAAGTATAGTAAAATTTTCTAGCAGAAATATTAACTTTCAACGTCCTTTAATTAATGCCCCAATTAGAGACTAGCCTGGGCATTTAGGAGGCATATAAAAATACAGTATAAATAATACTTTTGGAAAGGGTTTGAACCCCCAAAATACTCCCTCTTTGTACGTTCCTGGAACACCAAATACTAGGTGGTAGGATTTGTTGTAACAGATGTATTTTATAGTTTGAGCTTTTCAAACCTTATTCTAAATTCTATACAATTTGTCAAATATATACACACACACAAATGTATATGTGTGTGTTTTTTCGTTTCTTTGACTGTACCATCAGTACTTGAAATTTTGTGCAAATAAAAAGGGAAAGAAGCAGGTATATTTTCGATGGAATGGGTGCTATTGAAAGATGTTTTTAACCCTATTGCTCCCCCCTTCTCTCAACCCACAGAAAACTGGATACGCCAAAACTTACAAATGGTGGGAATATTTTTTTGCCTATTGAGGTTTTCATGCCTTTGGAGGGTTAGAAAAAAATAAGTTGGGGGTGGATGGTTTTTTCAGTTCTTTGACAAAGAATTATCTAGAGCTATATATTTGAATGGCCCAATTATTCATCCCTATCGCTAATTATTATTTTTAACTCCTCGCCTTACTATTCGTCCGGGATCTCTGCATATAAATTACACCAATGGTGTAGGGATGAGGAAGGTAGAATGCATATAAAATGTATACTCAATGACGTAATGGAATTGTGGGAAACCATTTAGGAATAAACATTCACAGTGCATCCTTCTGGTATTTGAACTCCATCCTTTCATCCACCGACAAAACAGATTAGACGAGCTTTACGTTTAGTTCGCGTGTCCACCGATGCGGGTCCCTTCATAATAAAAGTATACATTTTAATTAAAATACTTTTTGTATATGTCCCCCCAAAAACGCGAAACTTGCTCATTTTATATGACGCTTTATCCAAAATGCTGCAATTCTGGTATCAAGGTAAAAAGAGAGAAAAAGAGATCACACAAATATTCGTTTTTAACAAGGACTCATCGTGTTTAAAAAAATTGATGATTGTTTAAGTGGTTTTAAAGATTAAGAACCGTCATTCCCATCAAATTCTGCATTGTGAGGATAACATTTCATTTTGTTAGGAACTTTATGATATGAATAGGTTGGTCCTGAAATCTCATATCGCAAGTTTAGATAGACCTTGGGCAAGCTTCTAATGGAAGCTTTCGCATAATTCTATCCTACTTTACGCGCCCCTAACATCCAAGATTTTATAGGTGATGTAGAAAGTCGTCCTGTCATTTGAGATGCCTCAGATCGTTAAGTGGTTTGTAGAACAAGTCTTTCTCCAACTGATCACATAGCAGAGGATGTGCGTGTAGGCGTCCCCCCCTCGTACCCCTCTCCCTTCCCTTGTTCCTCGGCTGTACTAACAATATTTCCTCCTAGCTTGAGTCACTTTCAAATAATAATAAATATTTATTAATATGTTACCCAATTTGTTGGCAATAAAGTGTCGGGCAAAAACACACCTGGCGACGGTCACTTCGTTCAAGTGACCCATTGTGGGAATAATATCCTAAAATCTGCGCAGCTATGCAGATTTTCAACTATATATCAGACCACCGTCTTAAACGAGAGTAATTCTCTACTAACTCAAGTGTGTAGGCCTATCTTAATCCTGTCATATAAGTTAGCAGGGATGTGATGGCCTTTGACCCCGATTCCAACTCACAGTTTCTCTATTTTTCTACTCTCCGAATCCTTCACAAATGACCAAAGTATATTGATTATTTATAAATACAAAATTTGCCGCAGTAAAATTATTCTATACAGATTACTTCATAGGAACTTTCTTTGGCCTTCTCTATCATTTTACATTTGAATAAATTTGCCAATCCAGATTACAAATATTGGTCCCAAGGAATAAAAAGTATAAAATTAAAATGATATAGCTGCTATATAGTGTTATAATATTATACATTTTTATTTTGAAGTCGCCAGGTCTCCACCGTGGTTCTGATTCCACGTTAAACTGTAGGTCCTCCATTTTATCTCACAATCACCCTACCATTACACATTAGCGTAAGTGCGTATAACCCGATCGGGTAGTAAGACGCGGTGCTAATAGTAATAATAATATTTTGAAGTCTTGAGTCGGTCAATTTTGACCAACCCCGACTACCCCAAAACTGCTTCCGACTCTACACCCCTGTACTGTAAGCTAGGCACTCTCAAGTGCATTCACCATCAACATTGAAAGTTATTTTGAAACAAACAGAACTAAACCATAAAACTAATGATAGAGTTTTGAGGTCTAGCTACGAGTTACTGTTTCAATTCTAAAGAATAAAATATAGAATCTGCGTGGACACACAATCATGTTCATCCTAATACTTAAATCTAGAAACTCCTGGTGCCATGGTTGAGTGTCAGTGCTAATTGTGCTATCCTAAGTTAAGTTAGCTTGTAAGTCGAATGCTAAAAAAAAAGGGTACGTTTAACGGATTCTTTATTTTAGGAATATATCCAAGCACCATTTTATGACCAACTTAATATAATGACGATATACCAGAGATTTCCGAACTTTCTCCATTTGCCTGACCTAACCAACGTGCTCCTCATAAAAAAACACATGTTATCTTGTTAAGTGTAAACAGTGGTTACAAATTGTAATACATCTCTTGTAGTTATTCATACAACGCTTTGCCAGAGAAAAATGACATGTCAAAATCTGAGTTAGTTTATCAGACGTAGAAATTGTTATCCAACAGTATTTTAGGATTAGGAAAATTCAATTCACGTGTTCTTAGAGTTGGAGAAACATTGGACTAGATGAATCCTTCCAAGGTTTGCACAGATATAAAAGAACTTTCGGTGAAGCCTCGCCGTGTTAAGAGTCGAGTGTACCACCATTCGTGAGGATGCATACACCTGATGGTAGAGGTACTAAAAAGTTCGACGCCTCATCTAACTCGGTAAAGTGTCTGAATATTGATCTATTTGACGTTTGATCTATTCCAGGATGAATACAACATGCACTCTTCCCAGCAGTTTGACTCATCCTGGCGGTCTTCTGGGGTACGAGGACGGTTCCAGAATGGTTGTGGATACACCTAGCTGGCATCGAACCATGACCTCTATCGTGAGTATCGCCTACATCTGGCGTGTCAAACTCATTTGATCATCATCACTAAATAGGAAATTAAATATATTGAGGTAGTTGCATTAAAAAAATTCAACACTAACACAATCTTAGAGAAGGCGCCCCCCCCCCTTCCGGTTTAACGACTAACTTAGCTACAGTCCAATTTTGTTAGGAAGAGCCTTTTCTAAATGAAAGAAATACTTTCACGTATTCATATGTCAAGTCATGTGATCTGCAGCTGTTACGTTTAATACCAATACCAATAAAATAATACTATAATACTATAATAAAATGTTTTCAGTGTTGGCTGCTAATTTTTTTAATAAAAATTGAATTATAGGTAATATAGCTCTAAACAGATGTCTCATCATGGTAGGATTTTCTGTATGTTACACCAATAAATCAGAAACCAAAGTTACTAAAACTACTATAATATTACCCGCCTCGGTGGCGTAGTTGGCTAACGCGCTTGTCGTGTTGAGCTCAACTGCTGAGGATGGGGAGATCAAGGTTCGAATCTCGGTCGGGTGGTTTTTCCTAAAATTGTTTTCCACTCTCCCTCCACGCAAATGCGGGTTTACTTCCTCTAATTCAACCCTCCCAATTCCTAATCCATTAGAGTGATTAGTACTTAAAGCGTATAACCCGAACGAGTAGTAAGACGCGGTGCTAAAAATAAACTATTATATTTGACAGTTACAAAAGCCTCCAAACATACCTCTTGAGTTTGCCAGCTACCGCTGCGGGTTTTACATTTTTTAAATTCTGTCTTGAACTTATCTTTGACTTTTAATGTGTGTAAATCGTGGATATCTCGAATGGGCAGTAAGATGCCTACTAGCACCATATGTAATCCTCAAATATATTGTAATGTGTGACCTAGGGGTTCGCGGGATGTTCATACGTTACCGCGTCTGTGAACTTATCTGATGATCTCATAAAAAGATTTTAAACGAAAAGTAGCAAATCTTTTAATCAAAAGTAAAGGCTTGTTCCATTGCCATTTGAAAAATTTGTCTCTTAGCTTGCCAGTTTGGTTCTTGGCTGCAGAATCTCTATATTGATTTTATAGCTGGCAGCAATTCAACTAGAACCTACAGTCAGTCTAAATTTATTAGGAAGGGCCTTATCTGACAACTAAAAAGATTTTAGATCTACTTTCACATATTCATACATCAAGTCATGTTATATGCAGCTGTCACTTTTGATAGATATTATCTATAGTACATTAAATAACACCAATAATATAGAAAAAATGTTATCATTATTGACCTAATTTTTTTTTTGCATTTTCAAAAGCTTTTTCTTGTGAAAATTGGACTGTAGCTATATTGAATAGTGCTGCATGTTGTTATCCACATTAAGCTACCCTCATTGGTGAGAACGTGGTCTAAGGCATCAGACTCATTATATAACAGATTACCTGTGACAGGGAGGTTGAATACAGACTGTTGGGGAAACAAGTGATGTTTCACCGTGCCTTTCAATGAAAATGTGGCAGTATTTTTTCCAACTCGGCCAAGAACGTCGAGGCGATGGTCTTAATCAGAAGTTTCATCTTTAACTAGTTATCAATAAGCACTTGTTCGAACCTCATTCAGAGATCTCGTTTTGAGCAGGACTCACATGAGTTGGATCCCAACATTATTTAAATGACATACAAAGCATCTTGAAAAATATTATAAAGCTTTTCAAAAGGCTTTTTTTGATTTCCACTTAGGGACTGTTTTTAAATAGAACTATTAGGCAAATGAAAAACAGTATGTGTCCCACATTTATCTAAAGGTACAAGATATTAATGACTCAAATATATTTAAATGCCTAGCAAAAAAAACAACACAATGAGCTTAGCATCAAATTAATATGAATATAAAAAACCCTATTTGCTATTTCATACTTTTATATTTAATAATTACTTGATTATAACTCTTGTATAAACCTATTTTGTTGTGGGTCTAAATTTTATTATATTTCTAATTATATAATTTCTTAAAGAAAATATTACTTTCATCAGGATCAAGGCTAACAGAATTAGCTCATCAATCTCCTCACTCTGTGTCCTGGATTAGACATTACAAATCGCAGATACTCCAGAAGGCAGTAAGACATGCAACATTTTTAAAAAATCATGGTTTTGTCCCGCTACTCTACTTATTATCCTTCCGGGCAATCCACACTCCACTGGGATAAAGATTAGGAAGCTAGAATATTAAGAAAATGTATCCAAATTTGCATGGAGGGAGAGTGGAGAACCGTCTAAGAAATACCTCAGCACACTGGGATGGGATTTGAACCTAAGCCTTTACGTAATCAAAAAACCAGATAAGATGAGACTGCCTTTATTCGTGTCCCTACCTGTTTGGCCTAAAATGACTTTCCTCATTGATTTAAAACTTAAGAATAATTTATAAATGTAATCTCTAAAACCAAAATAAACAAAGCTATAACAAGGTCTGATTATTCTGTAGAAGGAAGAACCATCAGAGGAGCGAGAGCACACTTCACACAGTCCTAACAACGATTCCGGTATTTCTCCGGGTCATGGTTCTTCCTGTACCAACAGCGACGGTCCATCTCCTAGCCATGCCACACATACCGGCAATGACGTTCAGAGCCCTGTCGGAAGTCCTCAGTCCAGATACACCTTGAACATCCCCCAGCAGTGCGTCACTAGACCTTGTACCAACCCTTTAACTCCCGCTGGACCACCGCCCCTCCCAGACAAGGAACCATCGGCCACAAAATCCGTCCACAGTCCAAGCATCAACACATCCTCTCCAAACAACACCCCTAACCTAGTTGCTATGACAGCAAGTCATGAAACAATAGAGATGACGCCTGTAAATTCAACTGAAAATAAGAACCAAATTATAACAGTTTCGAACCCAAGACTGACAGATGAAAACAGCCACAGCTCATCATCTGCCTCAGAAGGCGAGGGTCTCTACTATAACAGTAAGATGACGTCTGGACAAGAACTTGATGATTCCTTGCATCGGCTCCAGCTAACCTTTGGACACACCCCAATGATGGAAGGTGGGGATAATGACAAAGTTTATAGCCCAAATGAAGAGAGAACCATTTTTCAATGTCCAATCTGCTCTTTCTCCTCTTTGTACAGGTAAGTTTAACTAGCAACATTTATATGTTTATTTCTAACTTAGAACCATTTCATTTAACAATCTAAAGTAATAAAATATTATTTTTGTCATTAAATGAATGAATACTTAATATTGTATTATACTCATAAAGCTCAAATAATGTATTTGAAAAAACACTTTACATAGTTCTTATTGAATGTTACATTTTTACTCCTTTTATATCTGAGCTGGTGTTTACTTTTTTATGATAGGTGCGACAAATTAACATTTAATCATATTACTTTAAAAAAGTTAAAACTATTTTAGTAGCTCAATTTTATTAAACTAACCATAGTACCTATTTAGATTTACAATCAAGCATTGTCATTAATTAATAGAAGCTGGTAACTACAGAAAGTCAAGATAAAACTAACATATTTGATCTCCTAAAATATGTCTAATATACATGGTAAAACAAGTATAGCTAAACAATTATATTGGATTTACTTAATATTTTTTTCCTGTGGATCATATTAAAATTCACTCAAATTAATTTATATATAATTAAATTTACATTGTTAAACATTCTGTAGTTAAACACACTGCTTTACTTATCGAGAGGTAGCACATAAAAAAGTGTCGTAAATTGAGATATGGTTGTTCTGATTAATGAAAGTTCATGGATACATGTCTATTATAAATAACCACCATAGGATTTAATTAAAAAAACATCGTTCAACACAATAAAAAGAATTAACTGTACAGATGATTAAAATTCAGAAATTATTTGCATTTCCAGAATTAGCTGTACATGTTTTTATTTTTATTTCCTTGTTTGTGGTTTTTAATTGTGGCTGAGAATATTTCCTACATAAATGAAATTAAGTGTAGTATCATGAGTAAAGTACTCAAGTATGTTTGGCTTGATTTTATTAATTGCAGGTCCCAGTTCAACAATCATTTAAGTTCTCATTACAATCACAAGTGCTCCTATTGTGACTTTTCAACCAAAGACTTGGAAAAGCTTCATACTCATTTGCGTGAGGATCACGACCAGTACATGTCTGCCCCTGAGGATGACTGTGAAGGAGATGGGAGCATAGAAGGGGATGAAGAAGAACCAGGGGTTAGGGTTCCTAGGGTCAACTCTCAAGGTAAGGTAAAGACATTCCGCTGCAAGCAATGTAAATTTGCAGCTGTCACCAAGCTTGAGTTCTGGGAACATTCACGCTGTCACATAAAGGTAGAGAAACTTCTTACATGTCCCAAGTGCCCATTTGTGACAGAGTATAAACACCACCTTGAATATCACCTTAGGAATCATTTCAAGTCCAAGCCTTTCAAGTGTAACAAGTGCCCATATTCTTGTGTAAATAAATCTATGTTGAACTCTCATTTAAAATCCCACTCAAACATATATCAGTATCGATGTTCAGATTGTACATATGCTACAAAATATTGCCACAGTTTGAAGCTTCATCTCAGGAAATATGCACACAAACCAGCAATGGTCCTAAATCCGGATGGTACACCCAATCCTCTACCAATCATTGACGTATATGGTACTCGAAGAGGACCGAAACAGCGTACCAAAAATTCAGAGAGCATAAATGAAAACAACAACTCTTTGATGGCACCCACAACTCAGCCTCAAGCTACCCACCCAATGGGACCCCAATACACCTTGTTCCAACCTTCATACAGTGTTTTGCAAACTCCTCAACAGTCTTCTCCAAATTTGTCCCTTCCATTTCCTTATGGCCCTTTAATCAACAGTTCTTTCCCACCAACTTCTAATGGGTCTTTGTTAAGATTTCCTATTATTAACAAAATTCAGCCTTTACAAGATGATGGTGGGAGTACTCTTCAAGAGGGAGCAATGTCCTGCTTGAATAAAGTTTTGATTAGTCAGTTAAATAACAACAATAACAACACTTCTGATGTCACTGAAAAACATTATATGGCACAGATCTCCTTACAGCAACCAGGTGGTCAGATTCCTATTGATGATATCGGGATGAAGCATATTGGTTCTCCTCTAGACTTGAGTAAGCCTGACACTCCAGAGGTGACGGAGCCTCCAAACACATCTAATACAAGAACTGAAGGATCGCCAACTGCCACTGCAAAGAACCGTAGAAAGGGTAAAGCTTTCAAACTTGAACGGATCGCCATGAAACTCCAACATCAGCAGTCTTCAGAAGAAGAGGAAGAACCAAACATTAAAGTCCCAAAATTAAGGGATGATAATGTAATAGAAAACACTGCATCAGTATCAAACACTGCTCCATCGACACCTGAGACTACGTCTCAGATTCCTCATGATGAAGGTGAACCAGAGAAGAGGAAAGAGCCTGAAAAAGCCTTGTGCTCAGATGAACAGGATACTTATAACTGCTCTTATTGTGACATTACATTTAAGGATATTGTGATGTACACAGTGCATATGGGCTATCATGGCTACCAAGATCCATTCACATGTAACATGTGCGGACAGCAGACTCCAGATAAGGTGGCATTTTTTCTGCATATTGCAAGGTCATCACACATATAAGTGGTTCATTACAAAGGACTGAAGTGTGTGAAAGACTCAAAGTTTTTACTTTTGATACAGCAATTTGTATAGTGTTTTATAATATATTTCATTCTTGTACTTCAAAGTTTAGTGTTTTGTGTGTATTTATTTATAAGTTGCATAATATGAACCTCATTAGCACATAAAACTAATATATTATTTTGATTTAAAAAAATTATATGCAGTTAATTTGTCATTCTAGTCAAGATGCTTTCTCAAAAGATCACAGATAATTCTGTCTTATTTGGCTGTGTCCATTTATTGAAGATATTAAATATTAATTTATTTTATTGTTTATTTCAAAGTGCAATTAGTTAGATACACAGCATGTCACAATATTTTTATGCATTTTAAAAAGTTTTTATTTAATTTTTTTGTTTACTTTTTGTGCAAACTTTTAATGCTTCAAAGTAGCAACACTGCATGTTTATTGGTTAATAATAGGTTGTATAGTAGAACCTCTTCAATGCAGAGTCCAAGGGATATCCAAAATAATTTGAAGTAACGGTATTCAAAATTCAAATTAACCAGTTTTATGAGTATCGAGGCAGCTGGTAACATTAAATCAATAATTAACCTCAAAATATGCTATTCTATGTAAAACACACATACACAATATATAAGAAAAGATATAAAAATATATGGCAAAGAAAAGAAAATTAAAGCACAAACCATAAAAACTCAGAAAAATTAACATATAAAAATCACAGACTTACATCAATTTTTGCACTTAAATGATGTTACTTTGAAAACTTGATCTTATTTTGTTATAGTGTGAGAATTTTAACACAATAAACAAACTCTTCAAGTTCACTAATTGCATTAAAAATGTATTTTTTGTCTGGTTTGGATTCAGTGAATCTTCTCTTTTAATATACATCAATAACTCCAGCGCTAATTGACACTATTGGCATAGTGGATGATTGCTAAGCTAGGTTTTAAATGAAACCAAAAATCTAGAAAATTAACAACTGGCTTCGAATTATCCAAATATTTCCTTCTGAAATTTGAATTAAATTTTATTTTTTCACCATTGATTTAAATAGTAACTTCATGGGGAATTATGGTGGGTTTAAATTATCCAATTTTTAGAGTTAATCAATTTCTAACTAGCTAGATCCTATTACATTTAATGTTGAAGAATTAAGACTGAACCTATGGTATCTATTATTTGCTCAAAAAAATATTTCCAGGAAGTTTAGATTTTTTGACATAGCGATATAATGATAGTTACAGGATGAGTAGCAAATTTTTTTGCAGTAGTAGTAGTAGCAACATTTTCAATCGCAAAAGAGAAAGACTTTTACTTTCTCTTCCCTACCCCCATTACAACTGACCCCCCACTTTCCTATTTTCCTGCACAGTTTGATTTCCTGTCTTATCTCACTAGTAGACAGTAGAACATACTGGTTAATTATTTAACTCTTTCCTGTTAAATGTATTTTTTTCAAACAAGCATATTTTTATTGGTTGATTTAATTTCAGTCTCTTAGAATATCTACACAAACACATGTATGTTAAATGACTTAATTTTAAATAATACTTTGGAGTATAAGTCACTGTTCCTGTATGCTTGTTTATTAGTTTAATATTTACAGAAAATATCTAATTCTTTAATTTATCTATCTGAAATGTTACTTTATAACCACATTTTTTACTTACTCTTAAGAACAAACAAAATTCAATGGTTTTTATTTGATGCACTTGATATTGAAAATAGTTTGGTGTAAAAATAATTTAAACTTAGTGTTGATAAATGAAATAAAGATACTTGTTCATTAATAAAGGAGAGAAACTTTACTTTCATCCATTCAAAACATATTGTTTAAAATAAATATTTTTGTTATTTATTCCATTCCAACACATTAATTAGTTGATGATTTTTTTTTTACATAGACAGTTTCACCGTTTTCAAAAGCAAACATTATTTTCTTCCACTGGATAAGGTATTCAAATCTCAGTTGAAAATCTTAAATTTGAAATTTATTAAGATGCTCATGTCAATTAAGCTGGTCCTAGACTCAAATAAGTCAGAAGTGTTAAGTGCTTGGATGTACTTAAGTATAATTTTACTTAAAACAAAATTAATATAAACTCACAAAATGCTGCAAATTAAAATTATGCTCACTTTTATAAGTTTTACTTTTTGATTAATTTAAGGATTTCATAAATAAATCATTATTACATTCCCTTTATTTTTAACTCTACAAGGAATGATAAGATGTTACTGCACTAGTGTCTGTTTTATTACAAAAACCTTTAACTTTTGGACAAATACCAGTAATAATCAAGTAAATAATAATGTAAATCAATTTAACTAACACAAAGGAAACAGCATCAATGACCAAACAGCTATTTTAAATTAAATATAAAACCAGAAAACTGTTGGCCTAGCCCTTCTAGCCTCTTTTCATTGTTCAATTCAATTAAAATAAATATAGGACTTAAACATATTATTTTGTTTGAAATTAGCTTAGTCCATTATCTATTTCTTTACCTCAGTAATATAGGTATAAGAGAATTTTTTTTTACAAAATTTATTTTACTAGGTAAATTTAAAAGTTGGAGTTAAAAAAACCTTTGAAAGTATTTGAGTAGTTTATTGCGGAAATTTGTATTTAGTATGCATATAATATGTTGTGTACACAAATAAATATAGGTAGGCATTTCATAGACTGGGTTAAACTACCGACTTAATTATGATAAACTATTTTATTAAACATGAAAAATGTGTGTTTGTGTTTAAAGTGTTTATGTGATTCAGATTAATTTGATATGAAAAAAGCTTGAGCAAATAATCAAAACTATTGTAATTTCTCATTACAGCTGTGGTAATACATTTAATATTTTTCATTTGTTATAGTATATTTTATTGGTGTTTCATTTTATGTGAATTTGAAACCTAAAGGTGAAAGGGTGAAAAGGGCTTGTTTAAATTCATATGAATGAATATTGAGGGCAAGGGAGAAAGGTAAAATATGGGTTCTTTGTTGGTCAATTTTAGGTAAATATTTTTTATTTTGATATATTATGTTAGTGTTCTGTTACATATTTATCCCAATATATTTAAAGAATGAATAATTTAAATATATGTAATAAATGTAACCTACATTATTATTAATAAATAAAAATGTACTGACAAATTCACAAGAAAGCTTTGCATTGTAAGAGACTTTTTAATGACAGTTATTGTACTTTTAATTTGACAGAATTTAGAAATATATATTTTTGAATTGCAAGTGAAAACAATATTTGTATTAATGATTCATCCATACCATAACGCAGGGTTTCCCAACCTGGAATATACAATAAAAGCCTGGGGAAGTCTGCAAAATCTAGATTTTTAAGTTTTTTCATTTGTATGTTCAAATCATATAAAATATACTCGCTATTCAGAATTTGCTTAAACATCTGTTTTGTTTATGCTTTACTGTCAGACTAAACATCCTTCCTTTATTAGTTTGAAATGGGCTATGTAGAGTACTAGAAATGTGTGTGTAGGTTTTCAATTTCACCTCAAATGGTGGGTGAGGTTATCATTTGCTTCAGGGGGTCTGTGATGTGTGAAAGGTTGGGAACCACTGCTATAAAAATCGTTTTGTTTTAATCTATATAATCCAAAGTTTCAAATTCTAGTGGCAATTATTTTTGGTAGAATTGGTCTCTCTGTCCTTTGTTTTTTTATATTTAAATTAAAACATATCAACTAAATGTGGACCAAACAAACTTGTGCATGACTCACTCAACTCAGGGAAAAAGTGGAATTATGTGGGATGGTTTTAAGATGGACCGTTGTTGATTAATGTTTAAATATCTTGTTTTATTTGATTCTTAGTCAAATTATTTGGTTTGGTAATTGTCAGGTGAGACGGGTGCTGGACCAAAGAGTTTAAACCTGTATTAGCATGATTGCGCATCATACAGGCGACAGCAAATTGTATTAACCCAAGCATCTTTGAATTAAGAAATTGCCACTAAACAAAAGTAAAATCGGCATGGGGGGGAGATGAGATTTTAACAAAAAATGTAGATGTAACCCACGAGTCTTAAAAAATGCTAGGACCTATCTCAATTTTGCCAACTTTGTGGGTTACAACATTTTGCTGTTTTATAGACAATATATTAATCCTTTACATATTTTATGTCTAGTGGAATGCTAGATAACAAATTTGGTAACAACCCATTTTATATAAGTGGAAATTGAAACTAAAGAAACAACAATGTAAGGGGTCATCCATAAATGGTATAATGTTTTGATAGGGGGGGGGGGAGCAAAGGGTGAGAGCTCTAATCTCTACATGCTGTTACACAGGGGCAGGCTGAGGTATACTCCATTCGCGGTAGTAAATAATCTCTGGAAGGTCTTTTTTCCGACCATTATCCTAATATATAATAGGATTTCTGGTAGGGAAAGAGGACTTTCAGAAAACAATTCCTATGCTGAACAAGCTTTACATCAAAGTGTTATGTAACATATCTTGTACACAAATTCTAATGTTCAAAAACAATATAATAATAATACTATTTAGCACCGCGTCTTACTACCCGTTCTGGTTATACGCTTTAAGTACTAATTATGCTAATGGATTATGAATTGGGAGGTTGAATTAGAGGAAGTGAACCCGCATTTGCGTGGAGGGAGAGTGGAAAACCATTTAGGAAAAACCACCCCCAGTTCACCTGACTGAGATTCGAACCTCGATCTCCCCGTCCTCAGCAGTCAAGCTCAACACGACAAGCGCGTTCGCCAACTACGCCACCGAGGTGGGTAAAAAACAATATTATTGCTCATGTTTTTCACCTTTGATAAACATACTTATAGATAACTTATGAATATCTGTGGCATTGAAAATGCAAGTTCAGCACTTTTGTTTATCAATATTTCCATTATTTTAGCCTGGGTTGTCTGCCCAACTAAATTTAGATCCCTACTGCATATTAGTTTACTAGGCCATGAATAATCACTTATGTGTTTAAAAATATAAACATTTCTTCAAAAAGAGAGAACTTGTTCATTTCTTGCGTATGAAAAGCAATATCCAGAATAAAACAGTGGAAGAGTCTCAAAAAGATGTGAAACAGAAAGAAGCAAAAATACAGAATTTATCTCAAGGCAAGTTTGAGGAGTACATCAATAGTGTTATTTCTTCGTACCAGCAGCATGTTATGAAAAGTAAAGATTCAAATATAATTAATTATTTACAAAAAATAGGTGTATTTAAGCCTATAGTCCTACCTTTTCCTTTCCGATAGATCTAGTATGTATCTATATAATGAATAAGGTAGAATTTTAGAGGTAATCTACCCTCATTAACACGGAGAGAGAGTATAAACCATTTAAGAAAAGCCACTTTGAGTACACCCGACCCCGATTTCCGCTTCATTGGCCATTTAGTCTCCTTCGAGAGAGAAGCAAGGGTCCAAGATCGATGTTGGAACAAAACATGAGTCTAGGTATTGATAAATTAACTAAAGTAAAATTGTAGATTAATCCAAAATATAATTTAGGAAAGTTGTATGACTAGAATTGTTTAGATAGCTCTCTATATGATGATAATAATATGACTATCAAAAAAGTGCACAATATTAAGAAAGATGTCTTCCCCCAGCGTCAAGCATCGAATGTGGGCACCTTGATATCATCATGTAGCACCACTACAGAAAGGGGCCATCCTAGCCAGCACGTAGTAGTGCTGCCTGGCTCTTACTCAGATCGCAAACCTGACATCCATAACATAAATATAGTAGAGGTTTTTCCTCTTGAACCTGAGGAACTTGATCTCGGCATCTTTATGTCTGTATAAATAATAATACTCTGAAATAAATTATAATCTGGATTTAAAATAGATTTTAAGAAGTATTAAATCCGAATTCTTCCTTCAATATCACAAAACTTCCCTATGAAATAATGGCATTCATAACACTTGTTTGTGTGTGTGTGTGTGTGTGTGTGGCTTGTACGTGGGGGAATCTGTGGTTGCGTGTGGCTGCCTTAAACATACGCACAAACGGCTTATATATGACCTACCCCTTGCCTTTTGCTCCCCTCGTCAACAGTGTAAAAACTAACTAATAGAAAGAGTCCTGGCGACAGGTGTTGTGAAGGCTAGCTTCTTATTGGTATAGGGAATTGGCGTCTTTTGCCAAATACTGCGGAGTTGTTCTTTTAACAGGAAATATTATATAAAAATATATTTTAGTGGTGAAATCCTTTTCACATTATTTCTGAGAAGCGCGTGTTTCTTCATGGATGAATCTTAAAAGGATACTCTACATATATTACTTTAAAGAAAAACTACCTTCATCCATGACTTTTTACATATTTTAGAATAATCTAAACCAATATCATTACAGNAAAATCTAAGATATTATACAAACTAATATTAAGTTAACTTCACAAACAAAAGCGTTCCAAAACATTTGATTTTCATTCTCTATGTGACATTAGAGGTGCTAGGTAGAGTTAAAATTTAGCATTACCATTATTACTTAAATTTTTGTCTATAAATTTAAATATAAATGAAATTAAAATAGGTAACCCTGAATACCCCAACATACCTAATTCACATGTTTGAAAATTAAATTGAAAATATTGCCAAAAAAATTACAAACATTATTTAACTGAACATATTAGAACTAACTCGCATAATGCCATTGACATTAAGTGATTTTAAAATGGTTCCTTTTTACTCTGTATATTTTGTAACATAGCCGGATTAATACAACCAGCATATGTGTGTGTGCTCTGTAAAGTGAAAATACATTTTATTTCATTAAAGTATTTTGTGTAAAATGAAATGTATGTGTGTTTATTTCACCCATTTTAAGTCCATTTTCTTGATGTATGAGGATCCCTTGGGATCAAGATTGTTAATTCATATTCTGTCACAGTGGTTACTCTAGGGTTTAAGGAGTGCGAAGATAATTTTGAAACGACTATTACTAAATGTTATTTTTAAATTAATCCTAAGAGAGTACATAATTATTAATAGATGTACAGTATAAAAACATCAAAAAATTAAGGCAATTTCTCACATAGGCTGTTTGTTTCTACAGTCCTTTTCGTCCTCTTAAAACTTGCTCATAGGAATCACTAGCTCTTTCTGTTAGAAGGGACTGAACAATCCCATTTTCACTTTAAATTAGGGAGTGAAAATAATTTTGTAACAAATTAACAACACAAATAATATAACAAATTAATTCCAAACATAGACTCTCAATTTTATGAATAAACCATTCTAGGTTTTTACAGTACTAAAATCTTCATTTGAGCATTTTATTTGGGGGGATGCATCCCCCTACAAGTGCCACCCGTTATCTTACTACCCATCCAGAATATCCAAATTTTACACTAATTGAGAATAAAGGTAGAATTTAGAGGAAATTTACCTCCATTTGGGTTGAGGGAGGGAAAACTACCTTTAATAAACAGCCCAGATTTAAACCTTAGTCTGTGTGCTTAATATTAGTATTATATTATTGGTATTAGATTAATATTAATGTTTTAAATAGTCAATCAATATTTATTGAAAATTTTTATTTATATCAAGCATTACAATAAAAAATATTGAGGATATTAATGGTTGTAATTTGTGATAAAGGTAAATGGAATTCCTTTAGTTACCAAATTTTTCCACCAATTATGTGCCCAAGCTAAAATCAATCTAATGTTCACATGAATCTGACTGCTAGAAAACTTACTAGAGTTACTTTCGTGTATTAATATGTAAAATCATGTGGCTTGTAGCTGTCCCTTTTGATATATCTCAATATATATACTAGTAAAATAATAAAATTGTATCTATTTTGTCCACAAATAAGTTTGTATTTTTCAAAAGGACCTTTCTATGAAAATTTGACTGTAGTATGTAATGAAATCTTCAAAAATGGGGATCTTAGACCATTGTTAATAATGTGCCCTCTATTCGTGTACAAAGATATGATTCAAACACGAGTCCTATTTGTTATTGGAGAAATTAATTTATTGTAGTTCAAATGGAAAATCTATTTTCTTGACAAGTATTTTTAATGTACTTAAAGTTTTCAGTCTTGCACGTATTCTTTGCATATATTAAAACAAAATGTTCCAAGTTAACAGCACTTTTATTATTTATTTTATTATTTTGCAGTCAATTGTTGATTTTTATCAATGATTTATATTTTATTTGCAACAATCTATTTTACTTAACATTTCCTACCCACATAAAATGTGTATAGCTTACTGTTAAGTATTTAAATGTTTGATTGGAGTATAATAAAATTTAATTAATGTGGTAATTTATGCATTTGAAAACATTACCAAGGAAAATGTAAAATAGATTTTAGATGCAGAGAATATTACAAAATAAATATGTATATTTATTTGGACTAACTTTGAAAAAATCTTTTTTTACTTAATCAAGGCTCTTTACTTGGCAGTATATGCCTATAGGTCTATATAATATGCATATATGCGCTTATCTATGCATCTTTATATTAATTATGTTAATGTAGAAGGGAAAGAAGGTATGATTTATAGACACTTTACTCTATTTGCATGGATAGAGGGTGAAAAAACATTTAGAAAATACCTTCCTCAGTTCATCCAGCTGAGTTTTGAGGTCCGAGTTCCTGTCGCTGACAACCAGATTAGATGAGACCTGGCATTTAGTCAGCTTAATAGCAACTTTAGACCACACAATGTATTCAAACATGATAAGTTGAATACAAACTTTTGAAGAAAGCCTTCACATCAATTTGACCCACCCCTTCCTTAAGTGCTTTCACTTGGGACTTTAAATTAATCTCGCCCGCACCGGTGATCACGTTGTCCAAGGCGTCAAGTTTGCGATAGAGTGGACTACCTTTAAAGGGTGAGGTCGTGGTTTGAATCTTGGAAGGGTACATTTCCACTTGTGATTATCTATTTATTTTACACGCTTATGTAAGTGCACTTCTTTTAAATTACCTCCCCCTCCCCAATTCATAACACTTAGATTAAGTTGTTAAATAATCACTGTGCCAAAAACATGAACTAAAATTACAATTTAAAATTTCAACCACATAGGTCCAAGGTTAAAACCCCAGTCGATTTCGCTGCCTCAGTCATCCTTTCAGACAATTATTGCCTACATAGGATTGCCTCTGTCTGAATTCAGTCCTGCGTAAAATGTACAAATGTACAGTAGCCCCATGGCTTCTTTGGTGCTGACTGACAGCTCACAGCTGACTTCTGACAGTCAACATTTAGGTATATACCTAAAATTTTGACTGTCAGAAGTGACAGCTGCTAAACACATGTTTTTGCAGATCATATGGTTCACCGTAGGGATACATAATTTAGTCTGGTAACTTTTCAAAGCTGTCAGCCAGCACCAAAGAAGCCATGGGGCTACTGTATGTAGGCCTATGGTAAGGCAGCCGCCTCGGTCAGCGAGAAAGTATGAATCACTGTCAGTCGACACGGCTTAAAATACAATGGTCTGCTTAGTTTCTGGAAATACGTTTCTTTTCTATCAAAGCTTATACTCCCTTTCATCCTTTGTCCTATTAATTAAGAAAAAGCGAAAAGAAAACCAGGAAACTTCTCATCTCAAGATAAATTTGAAAGCTCGCTGCTAATTCTCAAATATCTTAAATATTTTCTGTTGTGAGCCTAACAAAAAATTACTCTAAAACCCTTTTTTCCCCCCATCAAGACCAGTCTCATAGTTTCGTAAATATGTTTAAAAAGTCGTAAACTGTCAGATTTTTACACATTTTTTCTATTAATAAAACTAACACCCTTGGGTAGAAATCTTTGGACTTTATTTTGGCGTTAACCTTATTTTGAAATAACGGCTCGTAAAACTAAATACTGCGGCACAAAAACAAACCTCAACTCATTTTGTTCAAAATAAATAAAATATTGCTTCAGTAGCTACATTTTGTTTAATTTTCTACAAACAATCTCAAAAGTTTCTGAATACACTATTATAGTTTCATTTGACCAGAGTGTTTTAAATTAAGAGGAAAAGTGCTCGTCAAATTACTACACACTGTTCATAACACACATTCAAGTAGGCCTACTGTTGATATTACTATGTGTAGAAAATTAGTCTAAATGTATCTACAGAAACAATATTGGATTTTAACAACAAAAGTTGTTCTTTCTAAAAATACAAACATATAGACCTTAACTCACGTTCCTCTCCTTCTCATCTTAAGTTGGGGATGTAGTGGACGTGAGTTAAGGTCAGTGTTTATGCAGTTTTATTGCAAAAGTTTATTTTTTGCATAATAAATAAAATATTGCTCCAGTAGAAAATCAAGAGTTTAATTTTCTTAACGTGGTAATATCAACAGTTGTTGAATATCTGTCACGAGCGAAGTGACATTAGACGACAAAACTTTTTAAATGAATAGAAAAAGAATTCCAGATCCCCTTGACATATATCCAAGAAATGTTCATATCGTTATGTGAAGAAAATTAAACTCTTTATGTTTCTACTGGAGAAACATTTGATTTATTTTGACCAAAAAATGTTTTGCTATAAAAACTGCAAAAAAAACCCCACCTTGACGAGACCAATTATTTTCGGCCTTTAAAAACACCTCAGCTGTCCATGTGGAACAAGCGAGGAAAATAAGTACAAAACTTTTTTTTTCTTTAAGTTTTAATCGGACCTTTTGCTTACGCACGATATGTTGACGACAATCTGACCTAGTTCCGTACAACCCCTGCAGATGCCCCTCGTATTGGGGTGTGCGCCGCCTATAAATAAAAAGGGTTGAATGTGCTTCGTCAAAATATGGATTGTCACCTGGCCCAACATTTACAGAGAAAATGAAGCCTAGGTTATAGCTCAATTTTCATAGGAAAGGCCTTTTATAAAATACGAACACGTCTATCCTGTTGTCAACGATGATCACATTTCACTTTAATATTAGTTTTACCCGCATCGGTGGGTGAATGGTCTAAGGCATCACACTCGTATTAGACTGACCTGTTGATGATGAGAGATCTGGGTTCAAATCCCGGTTAGATCTACTCAGGATGGTTTTTCTTAAATGGTTTCCCACTCTGCTTCCACGCAAATACGTGTAGATTAGCTCTGAAATTCTTCCTTCCTCATCACACTAGAGTAATTAGTAAATAGGCGTACAACCTGAAACTGAATCAATAAAGAGTTTGAGACCACATGGTCTAAGGCATCTCTCTCGTTCTATTTTAGCACCGCGTCTTACTACCCGTTCGGGTTATACGCTTTAAGTACTAATTACTCTAATGGATTAGGAATTGAGAAGGTTGAATTAGAGGAAGTGAACCCGCATTTGCGTGTAGGAAGAGTGGAAAACCATTTAGGAAAAACCACCCCCAGTTCACCCGACCGAGATTCGAACCTCGATCTCCCCGTCCTCAGCAGTCGAGCTCAACACGACAAGCGCGTTAGCCAACTACGCCACCGAGGCGGGTGTCACTCTCATGATAGACTAGACTGCCAATGATGGGGAGATCAGGATTCGAGTCCCAGCCAGGTGTACTGAAGGGGTTTTTTCTTATAAGATTTACCACTCTTCATGAAAATGTGGGTACACTTCCTCTAAATTCAACCTTCCTCATCCCTGCTATATTAGAGTAATTAGTACGTAGGCGAAATAACTCGAACGAGTATTGAGACGGTGTGCTAAGACAAAACACGTGCGTCTTTCCTGTTCGCTTCGGATGAGAGGCAGATTCATCCGTCACGTTCCACAGACAAAACGATCGCCTCTCTCCCCGAAATATTCTGGGGTGCCCTACTAGACCCAACCCCTCTCCTAAAAGGAAAACTCGCACGAGTACTCAAACTCTTGCCCCGTTGACCCGAAAGATCGTCGGGCGACAAGCCGCCAATGTCCAGATGCCTAAGAGCAGTTTATTTCCGGTCCACGTGCTCTTCGTTAGCGATTCTCAGTACCTCCCCCTCTATATCAGCAGCTGAGTTTTTCTGAAGAAGGAAAAAAAATAGAGGAAGGTTGTCCATGGTGGAGTTGGGGAAGGTGGAGGTTGTTTTGAAGTCGCAGGGGTCCTGATGGGTCTGTGACATGGATGACGGGAAACCTGTGCTACCCTGCTTTGCAGTTGAGGTCATCAATAGTTCCTGTTCCCGAAAGTGTTGACGTATTTGAGTATGACACGAAACGTTAATATATATTAATAAAGGTATATCAAATTAAGTTAGGAAAACCTTCGACTAACTGAATATATATGTATGAAAAATTCCCAAAGCTGTGGATATCCCGAATGAGCAAAGACGCATTGAACCAAAATAAATAGTGCGAAATAATCGTAAATTCTTTCTTAAATATAATGTATTGTCTTTAGAATTTTTTTTAAAAAAAAAGCTATTAGTAAACTAACCTTAACTTAAACAATTTTTTCGCATTAAAAACTTATAATTTTAATAATCATACTAAATAAACACTTTTTATATATAGCTTTTCGACAAAACTGTTGTGGCCGCCCATTTTCTTTTTTAATTCCTTGATTTAAAAAAAATCGGTATTTAGAGCATAAACTTCCAAATATATTTTTTATAAAATCGAAAATTCAATCTTATGTAGGCTATAATGTAAATAACTATTCCCAGATACAGATGTTGAGCAAAATCGTTAAATTAATTTTCTAAAATTTTCGAATTTAAAGAGAAAGACATCATTTTTTAGTGCAGCGACACGTAAAACGTCATAATCCATCTTTATCTTCGAGGTCGAGAATTGTCACGATTACAATACTTTCTATAAATGATGAAGTAAAACGGAAACTAGATCAGAACACCAAGTAGCACACACCTAACTCTAGCGCTAACAATTTTAGTTTCAGGCTCCAAGAACGAACACTAAATTATATAAGTACCTGCACCCGGGACCGAACCAGGCTTACTTAAACTATTGTGTGACTTCTGAAAGGTAAGGGAAAGAGGAGGAAAACTTTTTATTTCTTCCAAACAACTTGAAACTAGAGAAAAAATAAGAATGGAGTGTACAGTCTGGTTTAGATAAGAAGGAACCTTTTTGACAGTTAAATATTTTTTACATTTCTATACGTCAAGTCATAATATGATCTGTAACTGTCCCTTTACAAAGCTAATATTAATACCTATGAAATAATACTAATATAAAAGCAAAGTGTTATCAATGCTTAACAAAAAAAATATGTTCATATTTTTTTTCAAAGATCCTTCATACCGATGTCCCACCATAACAAAGTTACTTTTGTAGAATTAGACTGATAATAGAAAACACTTATCTATATTTAAAATGATACGACAATGCGTATTTATTTTCTTTAGATTATTTTTCGTATGCTATACTTAGAGATCAACCTAACCTACAACCTACAACATCACTTGAACATTGAAAAAACAGCCTTGGAGCTAGAACTGTATTATTTAGGTAATAAGATGATCACTCACCCATTACAAAAATCTTTCAGTTCATATTCATAGTCATATAATTTCTGTTTGGAGGCGTAATATTTTGTTTACATCTATTTTGAAAAACAAATATTTTAATATTTGTTCCCATGTATTTTACAGCAATTTGATAATTATGTCCAAACGATGATACACTCTAAAAGGATGCAAATATTCGATACTTCAACTTGTATTCGAATATTTGTCAGCTTTGATTTCACACGAAATAAATAAAAATAGTTTCAACTTCGATATTTCAAAACCTCGCAAAAAATTACATTGATAGCTAGAATACACATTTAGTTTTCATTTTTTTTTGTCATTATGTGCTGTTGTGTACACTTCATTTACACTGATACATAAGACTTCCCGCTTCAGTGGCCAAATGGTCTAAGGTCGTGTTGGACTGGCCTGCTGATGACTAGGATATCGGGGTTCGAATCCCAGTCGGGTCTGATGAAAGGGTTTTCCTAAATTGTTTCCCACTCCGATTCCATGCAAATGCGCGTAGTGTCTCTGAAAGTCTTCCTTACTCATCCCTAGCCCGTCAGCGTAACAATTATCATAATTTATGCGTATTACCTGAACAGGTATTAAGACGCTGTAATAAAAAAAACACGAGCCAGCTACCCTTCAGTGTGTACATGTGTGAAGTATACATTACAAAAATTGTTTACGTGGTAAGAATCTATTTTTATTGAATTGAATTTTGAAAGCTTAATTTATCAGTTATTTACGAAATTTGTTAAGCATTCATGCAATAACTAAACATTTATATAGGCTACATTTTGTGGCTCATATTAGTTGATATTTAAAATTCAAATAAATATAAACAGTAAAATATATTTTTCTCAACACAAAAACAACCACAAAAAATTTCAAATTTTGTTAGACTTTGGGGATATTTCATATTTTTCGATTCTGCTTGGCTGTGGTAGAAAAATTTGACTTTACACCTCCCTTGTTACCAAAAATTATAATGCCATACAGTTTCCCAAGATTTCAAACGTTGAACCTAAAAAAAAAAGCTTTAAAATAGTCATTTACTAACAACCACCTTTGCTTCAGAAATAGTAAAAACAACTTTCACCAAAGATGGATTCTGCAAACAAATTCCTTAAATAGTCCAAACATATAAAAAAACAACAAGTTTTTGACAGTTGGAACCCCACTTCTGCGAAACTTAAAGAAGAAAGTACAGTGTTACGCTTTGGTCAATAGAAGATTTGAAATCAAGCCTTACCCCCTCACCCTCTTCTTTTTATTTCCCTCTTCTCAACAACTAAGAAAGAAATACACTGACTGTACTATAAATCAGAAATGTCATGAACTTTTTCTGCCGAACAACAAAGTTTTAAAAGAATATACCAATTGTAACAAAAAGTTTCCGAAAAACCTGTTAGCATTTACGAATAAAAAAACCTCGTCCTTATGAGGGTTTTAAAAAATAAGAAAGGGTTGAAGGTTGAAACCATTGTATTTAACTAACAGACATAAAGATAGCCCCCCCCCCCCCCACCCCTTTT
>CABFVX010000344.1:241470-263276 GCA_902151425.1 Timema shepardi
GGGGGGGGGGCGGGAAGGGGGAGACAGTGCAAAACGGAACAAGATGACCGCTTTTGCTACAAGGGTTGCTTTTGTGAGGGGGTGGGGTAGATCCATAGGGAACACACAGCAATGGTCAAGCTTTAGAGAGCAGATGGATGACAAAAGAGTATTTCCAATTTTGTGAAAAGTTTACATTATCAGAGTTGTGACCATTAAAAGTGTTGCGAATGGGTTTACTGGTAAAATCAGCTATGTCGTTAAGGAAATAAACCGCCTTTTTTTGCACGCGCGTGCGTATATCAGAACAAGTTTTATACTCCCACGAAATATTTTTATTTTACATTTAATTTATTAGTTTGGTTCGACACATGAGCTCAGTCGGTAGAATGTCTGCCTACTGAGCTGAGGGTCCGGGGTTCGATTCCCGAAATGGCCGAAAATGTATCATTAATAAAATATAGGTTTACTCTTTCACAATTGATAAATTAACGGGTGGGGACTGGATGTTGTGCGTGTCCTAGTCTTAAGTTAAGTTATAAGACATATGAAGCTATGACAGGCCTAGCAGGCCGGTAGTGGAGAATATATGACAAATAAAAAACTGAATCAGGCCATAGGCTGGAAACAGTAATAGATGTAACTAGTTATCAATTTAATTCTTACCAGCTCTGACGCTCGCTTGATCTAAGGCGCTATTCTCGTAGTAGATTAGACCTTCACTGACGGGGAGATCAAGGTTCGAATCTTGGTCAGGTGTATTGAGTGTGGTTTTTTCCAAAAATTGTTTTCCAATCTCTGTCTCCACGCAAATGCTGGTACGCTTCTTTATCTTCCTAATCCTTACTAACTAACCCATTAGCGTAATTAGTACATAATCGTATAACCCGAACGGGTAATAAGTCGTGCTGCTAAAAAAAAATTCACTCTTTGTAACAAAGTTATAGTGGCCCTTCCCTCTGGCTGAGGGGCTGAGTTTTGCTACAATTTTTGAAGACCTTGAGCCCACACTAGTGGGAATGGGGACAAAGGCGTCAGTCTCGTACGGTCTGGTTAGCTGGGGATAGGGAGGTCGGGGCTAGAAATACAACAGGGTGTAACGAAGTGGTTTTTTTTTCCTTTTTGCTTACCCAATCTTCCTTTACGTGAATTTGGGGACACTTACTATGAATTCCACCCTTCTTATCCTTACCCATTAGTGTAAATTTGTGGATATCCCAGACAAGTTGAATCCAAACTTATTTGACAGCTAGAAAAGTTATTATTAGCACCGCGTCTTACTACCCGTTAGAGTTATACGCACTTACGCTAATGTGTAATAAATAGTAGGGTGTTTGTGAGATGAAATGGAGGACCTACAGTTTAACGTGGGATCCGAACCACGGTGGAGGCCTGGCATTCCACACATTCAACAAGTTGTGATTAATACACTAGAAAAGTTACTAAATCTACTTTCGAGTATTCATACGTCAAGTAATGTGGTCTGCAGCGGTATATTTTGATAATATCACCAACACCTATGAAATAACACTAATAATATAGTAAAATATTATCAATATTGGCACCAAAAATATGTTTGAAAATTCTATAAGATTCCTCCTATGACGATTGGACTATGGTAAGAAGTAGAACACACAAGAAATTTAAAAAATTTAAAACACTACTAATTTTTACAAAGCCCCATTGATCAAAATCTTATACTTGAACATTAAAAGTGAATTTTTCAAAATATGTGATAGAAATTCCTATTTTCTGTTTTTCCCGGGGTCCAAAATCGACTTGGTCAGTTCTCACATGCAAGTATTTGGAGCAGCTGGGGTCAGTAGAAACAAAACGAGAGGGTCGCACAGGGGGTTGGGTCAAGTGAAGAAGGGGTGACAATCTGCTGTGAAATCTGCCCCCATACGAGGGGGTGGTATTAGAACGGAGGAGCGAAGGGGTCGCGGGGGTGATACACGCTCGGTCACATTTCGCGTTTCTTTTCTCTGCTTGCAGATTGCACTGTGTGAGAAATGGGGGTGGACAAATAAATAAATACATGTGAGAATAAAAGTCCGGTCTTTTGGGGTTGAACCGGTGTTTTTAAGTCGGTCACTCACCTCATTTCCGGTCGCCCAGGGTTGAGCGACATGTCAACAACAAAATACGCCCGATCTAACCGTGGTCTGTCATTGTACAAAACTAATGCAGTGTATTTAAGGGTGCCAGGTACTATAAAGGAAATAGCATCACACTGCAGTTCTGAAGCATCAAAACCAATAAAACCATCCTCAATTATTTTAGATTTTCTTTGTTAAAAAAACTATTATTTTTTTGGCAAAAATGAATAAAATATTGTTGGTAGCCTATCTGATTTTTTTCCCAACCCACCCTTAATTCCCGTTCAGGCTATACGCATATGTATTAATTGTACTAATGATTTAGGAATGAGGAGAGTTGAATTTAGATGAAGTGTATCCAAATTTGCGTGGAAAACCATTTAGAGAAAACCACCCCTAGTACACCAGAACAGGATTCAAGCCCCAATCTCCCTTTCCTCGGCAGTCTAATCTATTGCGAGGGTGACGCCTTAGACCATATGGCCACTGAATCTGGTTCTTACTAAGTCAAGGGTTCCGAGCTCAATTCCCGGGGTGAATAATATACCATTGGTGAAATGTGGATTTCCTTCCTTTAACAGTGATGAATTAACAGCCGGATATTTAAATTAGTTTTTGAGTCGTATGCTCCTATAATCAGACCTTTCTATAGCTTTTATCTTAAAATAGACATAAACTTGTAATATTTGTAAAAATAAATAATAGGTCTATACATTGTTAGAGAAACATTAAACCAAAGCTCATAAATGAAATAATATACAATGTTATCTACTCTATGGCATTAGGAATTCGAACCTTGATCTCCCCGTCCTCGGTGGTCTAGCTCAACACGACTGGCGCGTTAGCTAACTACGCCACCGAGGTGGGTACCATAAGAATTAAATTCATTTTCAGGCCTGAATTAAAAAGTATATATATATATATATATTTGCTTATAGCTAAGATAGATTGGTTTTATAAAATATATTTCAAATTAAAGATTTTTATCTTTAATAATACTACAATTTTACAATGGTAAGTCATTTTGTAACTCAAATAATTGCTGAAAAATTATGAAAATTTGAAAAGTTCCCTCATGTAAAGTACCTTCAAAGTCATTTTTATAAGAGAATAAGAATTGCCATCTTATTTATTATAATAATAAACACTGTATAGATATAGAATTTAATCAAAATCTTAACATCGAATTTTGAGGAAATAAATTTTTTCTCTTTTTGCCCTTCAGTAAACTACCCTTAATTTTTAGAATAGCTATCTAATTTTAAAAAAAATCCCTGGGGGTACCTTATGAAAACCCCAAACACCAAGTTATGGTCCAATTGGTAAACATTTTCGTTTCTATCCCGAGGGACAGACAGACGGCTATGCGAAAACCACTTTGTCTGTTTCAGGGAGTCATGAAATGTCGACTTTCATCAAAATCTCGCGTTAGAATCTTTGACGATCACAATACTTTCTCTCCGAGGTGTCGAGATAAAGTAATAAAACTACTTAACCAGAACCGTTCATTTATTTTATACATACTCTGGTATCAACAATTATTATCAGCCATGAGCATAATTATCATTTTATCAGAGAAATTTTCTAATGAAGTTCAAAATTCGTGGTCAAATAACGACATGACTGACAGATATACAAGAACTTTTGAGCTCATTTTGTGTAGAAAACTAAACTAAAGGTTTCTACTGACGAGATATTTTATTTATTTAGGTCATAAGGTTTTTTTTGTTGTAAAAATTGTAAAAATACGGATCTTAACTCACGTTCCCTTACATACCACCTCCAAAAACATGGTCTAATTTGTTGGAGGAAGGCTAGATCTATTTTTCTAACCATTTACTTTGATTTCACATTTTTAATATTTAAAAAAAATCATAACATTTTACGTGTAAGATTTTTAAATATTTAGGGACCGTCTCTTTCTGTTTTGGAATGAGCGATAAAGGAGAGTGAAAACCCCTTTAGGAAAAACCACCCTCAGGGCACCCGACTGGGATAGAACCTCGATCTACCAGTCTTTGACAATATATTACAACACGTGATTAGCGCGTTATACCACGTGGCTACCAAATCGGGTTCCTCTGAAGCTAAGTGACGATATTGGTCCTCCATAAGTCCACACCTATACCACAAATTAAATATTAAATTTTAATAGCCTGGATGGGTAGTAAGATTAGGTGAAAATAATAATTTTAAAACTTGGATTTTGAGTCTTGTAGGTTATCAAGAAGACGTGATGCTCTCAAAAAATAAAAATTCAGATCCCATCTTGATAGATGTTTGAAACTACTGCCTTAAAAAAAACCTTCAAGTTAAATTTCAAAATGTTGTTCATTGTTCTAACAAACCATGGAGTAAAAGAATAATAAAAATGGCTTCCAGACGGGATATACATTTATTTTTATTTTTATTTAAAGCGTGTGTGATGAGGGAGGGAAGGGGAGATCGCAAATAGTGCAGTTTCATTGTTGTACTGTTAGGGGGTTGTTGGAGAGGTTAGGTGTGAGTCATGACTGACCACTGTCCATAGTGGGGGTGGTTATAGGGGTCGTAACAGAGGTGGGGGAGGTGAACCTCTGTAATTAACAAGATGGCACCGTGGCTCACTGATATTGCTACAGACTGATTCTGAATACATACTGAAATGATGTATATATAATATTTATTTTTATTTTTGAGTCTTTTAAAAGGGGGTTAATACTCGAATATAGTGGGCACGTGGATTAGATGTCAGGCTCATCTGGTCTGCTTTGACTGTAAAGGGAATGTAAGGGATCGAATTCCAACAGGCTTTACTACTAAGAGTGTTTTTATGAAAGTGATTTACCACATTTTATCTACGCAAATTAGGGTGTATTTCGTTTAAAATCAACCTTAATTAAATTAATATAGTCCGGATGGCCGGTATTACACGCTGGAAATAGATGATTGGGCAAAGATGAATAATTTTAGTCCTGGAAGCTGGTGTTTGAATCCAGTCTAAGGAGTCGTCTTTAAATTACGTTGGGGAGGGGGTTCAGTATTTTCATACGTTTTATTAAGAGAGGGGAGGCGGGGTCAGAATCCATCTTAATTTTTTTAACAATGCTTATGATGAAACCAAATCTAAAAAAAAGTCAGAAAAAAATCACTTATATATAATTTATTTACTGCAATTAATTTAAAATATTATAAAATTTCTTATCACGCGCTTGGCTTCCAATTAGTATATCTAAAAATAGCTAAACGATTAAAATAATATAATTTACTAAATCGTAAAAAAAATTACGTAAGGTAGAGGGGGAAGGTGGTAGGGGGTACTGAAAATCTTACGATTTCTTACGTGGGAGAAACCGGGGTGTTGAACATCCCGAAAAAAAAAAGCCTTTAGGTAATTTAAGGAAGGCCGCTTAGCTCCTCTCCATATTACTACTGGTGCATTTATTTTGAAACAATCCACTCTTTCCTTTTAATATGCTTGTATAATTCTTTATCTTATGTAACGCTATTTACTTACAGTCTTTTTACTTTCTCTTATCAAGAGAAAGTATTGTGATCGTGAGAAAAAGATCGAGCATTAGATTTTGACAAATTTTTCGTTTTATGTGAACACGAACCCAAAAAAAGCTAATTTTACCATTCTGTCTGTCCTCATGTCTGTCTGTCTCTGGCCACGGATTCAAAACGGTTTGATGAATTTTGATCAAACTTGATATTTAGATATTATAGGGGTATACCACAAACTTTTTTTTTTACCCTAGCCCTTCAATTAAAAGTAATTTACTGATAAGGACTTTTATTTTATTCCACATTTTTCGAAAATGGCGCCAACGATTTTGTTTAAAATGCATATATAGGTTTTGTTTGATATGACAATTAGCATTATATAATTGGTTTTTGGGCAAAACTCATTGAAGGGTAGTTTACAGATGAAATGTTTTAAAAAAACTTTGACTCTGACGATTTGGTTCGGAATGAGTATCTTAGTAGTGTTTGACATAACAATCAACACAATATACTTGTTTTTGGGGTATGATTAATTTTTCAAAAACATGAAATATTTTACAAATGGATATAACAATTTGGTTCCAAATAAGTATTTCGGGAGTTTTTGACATGGCAAATAACAACGTATACTTGTTTTTGGGGTGAAAAAACTTGACATATTAAAAAACGGGCCCTAATGATTTGGTTCCAAATGGATATCTTGGGAATGTTTGTCATGAAAATTAACACTTTATATATTTGTTCTTGAGGTAAAAATTCATGTATGGGTAGTTTATTGATGACTGATTTTCCAAAAAACTAGAAATATTTTTAAAATGGCCCAAACTATTTGGTTTTAAATGGGTATCTTCAGAGTGTTTGACATGATAAACAACCCTGTTTATTTTGTTTTGTGTAAACATTCTATAAAGGGTCTTTTACTAAGAGTAATTTTTGAAAATTCGAATTATTTTGAAAATGCTTATAACGATTTTGCTCAAAAGTATACTATATGGGGGTTGTTTGACATAAACATAAAAAATAAAGATGTACATTTGGTTTTTAGGGGAAAATTGGGCTATGAGTAGTTTACTAATGATGGATTTTTTAAATGGGAATATATTATAAAATGACTTTAGTGATTTGATTCAAAATTGGTATCGTAGTTTCATTTTGTATATCAATAATAATGCATCTTTATCAATCAAAAATAAATTAATGTAAGGGTAGTTTTCTTACAACAAATTATAGAAAATTAAAAATTTGAATGTTTTGGAAAGTGCCTCGTAGATTATAAATAGGGATACATTTTTATTTTTACAAATAAATAATTTTAGAGTAGTTAACACATATTGATTTTTTCGAAAATTAAATATTTTTTTTACTATAACAATTTTAGTTTAAAATATATACATAAATAGTTATTATTGTGATTAACAAGATGATCCCGAAGGGGTAGTAAGACGCGGTGCTAATAATAATAATAATAATAATAATAAGATGATGTGTCTGTTTTCATGAGTAAAACTTATTTAAGGGTATTTTACTAAAAACCTTCTTTTTGAACATTTTCTTCAAAGCTATAATACACAATATGAGAAAGTATGTACGGTTGTGTCGTACCATTTATTTTTTAATAATTTGAAAACCATTATAATGGGTTTAGCTTTCATATATAATCATAATACATAATTTAACATTTTATGGGCTTGAAATCAGCTATCATGAAAGAGAATGTTTATAATATATAAAAAATGATGCCTATAGATCACATGGCTTGACGTATGACTTTATGAAAATAGTTTGAGTAACTTTTATCACTGTCAGATAATTTTTTTTCCTATCATAATCCTACTGTAAATAATATTTTGTGTCATCCTGTAGATCCAGTAGGAGCCCTTTGTTGTGTTTGGAAGTGTAAATGATTAATAACCGAAGAGAACTTATGGAGAGTCGCGTGGCAGTAGCCATTCTTCCCTCACGAAATGAACAAATCTCCTAATTGACATTTTGCAAATATTATATCAAGATAAGATAATGCTTTGTTTGGAGATGTTTTCCTTTTTCTTCAAGAGTGGAACTAGCCAGCAAGATGACACATTTAAACTATTAGTAGGCCTACTACGGTTTATAGGGTACCATCAAAGGATTAGAAAGGGGAGATTTTTCGGGGGCGTCCGGAACACCTCGGAATTTGATGGACTTCCCTGGTGGAGGGGAAAAATACATACGCGTAAAAACTTTTACTGTCTAAAGGTATAATAAAATACCCACCTCGGTGGCGTAGTTGGCTAACGCGCTAGTCGTGTTGAGCTCGACTGCTGAGGACGGGGATATCAAGAATCGAATCTCGGTCGGGTGAACTGAGAGTGGTTTTTCCTAAAGGGTTTTCCACTCTTCCTTCATACAAATGCGGGTTCACTCCCTCTAATTCAACCTTGGTTTGGATTACTGCAGTGTCTATCTTGGGGAGATTCTTGTTTAAATATTTGTACCTTCTTCTGCCAGTATCGTCTGCTATCTGATTCATGTACTCCAGTCATGCTGTCCTTCTTGAATCCGAAGGGTTGACCTTTTTACGTCCGGAATTAATTGCCTCCGGAAGTGCCATAATACAACTGAAGTTTGTACGGGATTGCTGCGGGTTCTTAAGATTGTAATGTTTGTGGTTTCCTCTCGCCTTCCACATCGCAGTTCTATGGCCGTTATAATGGCTGCCGACACTCTCACCCAAAGCTATATGGTATAATATACGTAGCTCTGTGCCGGTCTACCGATCTCCACCTATATTCAATACTGAAAAGGCTGCTGCCCTTTTCCCAGTGGCGCCCCCAGAAAATTTCTTTGGGGAGGAGGTAGGGGGCGCAAATCATCAAGCTTGTGTCCGGGATTAAATTTCGGAGAAGAAGATGGGGTTTAGGGCGCACAGTTTCATAACCAGTGGAAGCGAATATAATGTACAGTAGCCCCATGACTTCTTTGGTGCTGACTGACAGCTCACTGCTGACAGTTGATAGCTTTATAAAGTTACCAGACCAAATTACGTATCCCTACGCCGAACCAGATGATCTGAAAAACCATGTGTTTAGCAGCTGTCACTTTTGACAGTCAAAATTTAGGTATATACCTAAATATAGACTGTCAGAAGTCAGCTGTAAGCTGTCAGTCAGCACCAAAGAAGCCATGGGGCTACTGTATGGTTATTAAAGGCCTCTAGATGTTATTTCAATTATTTGTATGCGAACTAAGGGCAGCCATTTCAATGACGTAAGTGACCTTAGTTTAGATACAATGTTTAAAAGCTATTTTTCCAGTGATTATTTTTTTCCAATTAATAACTTTTGAGTCACATTTAACGTGTGTGTTAGTGGGATTAACATAATATTTTCCCCAGAGACACAAATACTTTTAGTGTTTTACTTGTGTAAGAAGGAGGGGCAGTTAGAAAAATAAATAGTTTTCCCCTCCAATCCAAAGGGGATTCTAAGGATCATTTGCAAGAAAATGTTGCAAGAAATATGAATCCACTTATAAGATTTTCGAAAAGGTATTTCCTTTTAATGTTAAAATTTTAGATGATTCTAGAAGCTTTTCAAAGTAACCATTGAAATTTTATCTAAGCTAGTTTCATCTAGAAGTTATTTAATGTAGTCCTCCCCCGGATTTTTGTTTTTATATGGATGCTCTAGAAGCTATTTAAATTAGGCTTTGCCTGTACATTTTTAGAAGATTACATGCCTCTAAAAACCCTTTGGTATGCTTCTAATCTGGTAATTTTTTGAAAATTGGATGTGTTCTATAAGCTATTTGGAATAATCCTTTACTGGCAATTTTTTGAAAATTATTTTGAGGTCTTGGGGGTGAGGGGCAACTGCCATGGGTGCACCACTCCCTTTTCCAGTCTCTTTGAGTCACCTTTTACGATAAGCAGAGATTACTGAGTACGTATTCTCGTGTATCCATCCACAGGGATAAATTAATGTATGATAGCAACAGGTAGGTAAAAATGTAGACTCGGATTCTTAAAACAGTGGATTCGACCCAACTTTACTTAAAATACCTATACAGGAAAACGCTTTAGATAGTCCTAGAGAGACAAGTAAACATAAGAGTCACGAACTACGATACTCCAAAAACCACACAGTGAAGTAAATTGTTTCTTCATCATCAATAACGTGACCGACCGTTTGACATTCACGAGAATGATAACGTTATAAAGTAGGGATAAAACTCAAAAACGATGACATTAGTATCTCACTCGACTTTAAAATAGGCGCGACCGCCTGATTAGACGCGGTGCTTCCTTCACCTGTTTGTGGGAAGGTTTTGTGGGGGGTGGGAAAGGAGAGAGTCATCAGTCTTCTTCAGCGGCTTACAGACACTTTCCCTTCTATTCGGTTGAGGATATTTTTTTACTTTACCTTTATTTTTTTGTGGTATAAAGGGAGGGGGTGTGTGTTTCTTTATCAAGTTGCTTTGCTTCTATGCCTATGCTTATACTGTTGACCACTCTATGAGCGAAAGAATGGACCAAGAGCGGTTTTCGTGTCCATGCGCGTGAGTTATCTTGAATTGGCATCAGTTTTTGAGTCTTCATCGCTATCATGCTCAAATCTACGATGGAAGAGTATGTGCTTTGCGCTTAACTAACCAATCCAGATTTTAACCTTCACCCCTCACCCTTCCACTATCCGAATTTAAAAAATATCTTCAAGGTAATCGTATTTTTAAGAAAACCAAATTTCACAGGGGAATGAAGATAAATAAATGATTGAGAGTATTAAATAATAAAAAATAGAATAACTTTACCCGGTGGGCGCGTGGACATTTTCATCAGTCTCATCGTGTCTGGTTCGTTGGTGACGGGGAGGTTGGGGTATGAATCCCTACCGGGTGTATTAATTAAATACTTTCCTTACCCACTATTCTCCCACGCAAATGCAGGTACATTCATTCAAAATCCTTTCTTTGTAATCCATACTCGGAGCCCATAAAAAACACAAACATGTTTCTTGATAAATATCATAAGGATGATATATGTGTAACTTCCTGATAAATACACGGGGTTCTAATCCATAGAATGGCAATTAAGTAGTTAAAACTTCAACTAGGTGGTTATTTTTAACAGCGTAAAATAGAGCTAGTCGGGATTCAATCCTCACTTCATAAGGTCAGAATCACAATGATTAAATTTCTGGCTATGCCAAATTAATAATGAGCAAACTCCAATTTTGTTGATCAAACTAATTGAGAAATATGATCCCCAAGTGATTCTTGACTTCCTAACGACCTTACTTTATCACCTTCCTCTACCAGACCTGGTCCCACATACGTCGGTAAGGTCAATCATTGCACCTACGCTCCGTAAAGTAATAATACTAGGACTACACACAGATTTTGTATGTACCGTGTATTACTAATTTACACTTACGGAGTAGGGATGAGGAAGGTAGAATGGAGAAAAAATATGCCCACATTTTCGTGTAAATGAAGTGGTAAACATTTTAGTAAAAACCACCAACAGTAGGCCTAAGCCCTGCTGGAATTCGAACCTTGACCTTGCCATAACCAGCCAACCAGACTAAAAGAGGTTGACGCCTCAGCCCGCATACCAACGATACGGATCACAGCTTATTTCACAATATTAATGCAGTCGACGTAACAAATTTTTTTTAAAGACGCTTCATCAAGTCCATTCTAGCACTAGAGTAATAAATGTCACTAACTATTGAACTATCTTCTGTGATTCAGTTCAGGGAGCTAAAGAGGAAAAGGGGGAGGGGGGGGGGTCTTTTCTACCGGAATTTCTTTACTACACCCCCAGCTTCTTTTCCTCTTTTAAACATTTTTTCCCTCCTCTATTCACTTGCAGATCATTTGTTCCCATGTTTATTTTCTATCTTTCCAAGCATGAGTATACTAGATCACGCATTTTCGTCAAATAAAATATAGTCGGTTCAGCCTAAAAAATACTTTTTAGTTGATATGACAAATATACCCTGATTTTAGTCGGAAGAACATTTTATAAGATAAACACTTTTTTGCTATCAACGTTTATCATATTTTACTATCTTTTAATATTATTCTATAGGTATTGATAGTATCTATCAAATGTGACGGTTACAGACACATGACTTGACGTATGAATACATTAAAATTGTTTTAGTAACTTTTGTAGCTGTCAGAAAGTGTTCTTCCTACCAAAATCCTGCTTGCACATATACAGTCCAAAATTCATAGGAAGGGCCTCCTTGCACGACAGCTAATTTGTGTGATTTAACAAATACTTTTCTCTTCATTTGAAAGGTTCTGGTCAAAAGCCACGATGCTCATGAAAATATTCAAGGACTGTTAACATTTTTATACTTATTTAATTAAACTAAATGTTTCATCTAAAGTAATATTTTATTTATTTTACTAAAAAAAATCAATCAAAAATATGTTGCCTAACCCCAGCAAAAATGTGGACCTTGATTAGCGTTCTGTTCCATTCCACCTTAAATGTTATGAGAAAAATTCGAAAATTTACAAATTCATTATGGTGGACCAAACGTACAAATTGAGTCCGATTTGGGTGAAATAGGGGTTCTAAAATTACGAAAATTTAATCAAAACAACATGAAACAGATTTCGTGCAAAATACTAAATTGCCCCTATCGGAGGCAAGCTCAATCCCTAGTCAAATATAAATTTATACAAGCCATTCAAATGAAAACAAACAAATAGTTCTTTAAACCACACTTTACTGTGACTTTAGGCTACTCTTATATTAGAAGTGGCTATTCCTGACTTCACCTATTTTTATAGAAAAGTGTTTTTTTTTTCGTTTCTCAGTAATTCCTCTTTTTTCCCTTCATCTTTCGATATTACTTCAGGGTCTCCACCGAATACTTATTTTTTTCTTATTCAAAGGTTTTGTAATCTCCATTCTCTTTTTTTTCGGTCTTCTTTATACCCTACTCCCCCCCTTCCCTGTGGGGTTGGTCGCTTGCATGTTCACTTCCTGTTTACCCCACTTCAACTCATCGGCCATGCCTCGTCCATCCATCTATGACACTGGACCAATAGACACAATACCGGCCAAGTTAAGCCTCGTCTACATACTCCGTAAGCTCTGTATCCTTATAGTCCTTAAGACCATATGATTTTTAATTTTTTTTCTCCCTCAATCTCCGTGTCCTTAATCACGTGATATCGTGTAGCCCGATCGGTTGCCAAATCAAACAATTTCAGTAGATTCTATAAACACAATCAACAATTTCATAAGCTTATATTTTGTTTAGGGCTTTTATTTAAAATAAAAATAGTCTTAATTTATTGACTTTTCCATGAAATGCCTTTTTTTTAGCACCACATCTTACTACCCGCTCGGACTATACGCATATATGTACTATTTGCTCTAAGGTGCTAGGGAGAGGGCAAGTTGAATTTAAAGAAGTGTATCAACATTTTCGTGAAGAGAATGAAAAACCATTTAGGGAAAACCACCCTCAGGGTACACCCGACCGGTTTTCGAACCCTGATCTCCATTATCCCCTATATCGGCAGTTGATACTATACAGTGATACCTTAGAGCTTAAACCAAGGGGCTACCGAAGCGGTTCATATTGATGCTAATTTATTTGTCTACCTGTGATTGGTTCTCCGTAGCCGTACATAACGGCAGTCCACAAAATGACGTTAGGCAGTTAGTTAAAAATTGACTTACGAGTCAGGAAGGGCCTTGTGGACAGAACAATCTGTTACTGTAGAGTTGAGCTCTTCTTACCAACTACGACTTACGGTTACGGAGTATGTAGACAGGGCTTTAAGGTGACTGAGGCACTGAGGAGAGTTGCATTCTATCCTGGACAGGATGCTTTTGGGTATCTTGATCAACCATTATTATGTTTCATATACTCTTATTCACATTTTTTTTAGTTGGTACGTTTTAACTCAAAGATTATTTAACATATTAATCTAAGGGGTAGGTGTGAGGAAGGTAATTTTACAGTAAGTGCACCCATATCAGGCTGTAGAGAGAACGATAAAATTACTAGTACACTCAGTAAAAAAGGAACTCAGATCCATCGTGTCAAGAGTCAGGCACACTATCCTTGAGGACAACTGTGAAGGTGACACGATAAAAACCACATTCAAGTTTCGAATAGAATTTTGTATCAGTTATTCTTCTGTAACGGAGGAAAAAAAAATCGAAGAGAATAAACGGAACTGGAAGAGTTCTTTTTTCTTCTTCTAATGTTTACCTTCACCTTCTATTTTGTCGGTAAAAAGAAGGTATATTATAGGAATATTTTTGGTGAAGCAGACCTCATCAATGCCCCCTCATAATCTCGACAACAGACGGCCCCCCATCCATCAATCAAAGTTGGCAACACTGGAACATAGATCCGTATTTCATATTTTATATAGTTTTTTTTGCCACATCACGAACCTATAATAGGGAGCTGTCAAAAAGCGTGCCAAAACGTCTGTCGGGCCCATCCGGGACCTTACAAAGAGTCTTGAGGAACCCCCTGCCCCCTTTTAGACCTCGCCCCTTCCCCCTGTACGCGTAGCACCTGAACGGGCACGCCTCCACACCACGCACGGGTTTTTTCCGGTCTTGATCCAGTACGGACTCGATCCGATGATCCATTCTGTCATAAAGAGTCAAACTCACAAATGACCGGATTACCGTTGACAAGGAGGTCGGGGCTAAATCTCGAATAGGCTACATTGAGTGTTTGTTTTCTTTGAATAAGTGGTAAAATAACGTTAGTAGGTATAGTAACCGTGTGTGTGTGTGTTTTCTAGAATATCGCTTCGACTCCGACACCCACAGTAACCTTAAGTGAATTTAATTATTATTAGCACCGCGTCTTACTACCCGTTCGGGTTATACGCACTTACGCTAATGTGTAATGGTAGGGTGATCGTGAGATGAAAAGAACCACGGTGGAGGCCTGGCATTCCACACATTCACAAGTTGTGATTAATACACGTCTTGTCAGAGGTGAAGGAAGGGTTTGACAACTAACTGTTGTACTAACTTGATTATTTCTTGATCCAAAGATATTTTTCTTAAATAAACAAAAATCGTCTAAGAACAGGAAACTAAAATGATCCCGAACGCGAGTGTAGAGAATGACGCAATACTCCAGTCCTGAGCACGCATACGAATAGCTTCGCATTCGTCAAAACTCTCTCCCTACCTGGCAAACAGAATTGTTCCTTTCTGATCAGATCTGAGCCAGTGTGTGGACAAGGCCGTGGCCAGCCAATAATTTCAGGGGAGTTTTGGGGGGGCACATCCCCCAATTTCCAGAAGCTAGTAAACATTCTAAATGAAAAATAGTTCTAGAAGCTATCTGGAGTATTTTTTATGGCAACATAATCCCCTAACTGCTAGAGGCTAGGACAAATTCTAGATATTAAACACCTCTATAAGTTTTCTGAAGTGTTTTTTATGGTAAAATAATCCCCTAAATGCCGAAGGCTTGGACAATTTCTAAATATTAAACACCTCTAAATGTTATCAGAAATATTTTTTATGGCAACATAACCCCCTAACTGCCGAAGGCTAGGAAAATTTCTAGATATTAAACACCTCTAGAAGATATCTGAAGTATTTCTTTATGGCAACATAACACTCTAAATGCCAAAGGATCGAAAAAATTATAAATATAAACACCTTTAGAAGCTCACTGAAGTGCTTTATATAGTAACACAGCCCCCTAATTTGTACTTGTATCTTAATTTTGATATGGTTTGAACCATAAATAAAGCCATATATATTTTGTTCATAAAATTTCGGGGTGGGGTGGGGGTTGAACCGTCCCCGTCCCCCACCCCCTGCTACGGCCTTGTGTGCGGATATTCATTAACATGCATGTATTTAAAAAAATCCGGTGAATTCCGTTCTAGGCTTATTCCGTTCCAATCCAGTGTACGAAGAAAGTTTGAACCTTACTTAACTAGATAGATCCATCACTTATACGTCACGACATTCTTGATGTGAAACATTAATACGCCCAGGAATTATGAGCTAAATTAGTCTGATTTAAACCAAGAAAATTATCGGTGCATTACTTGTGCATATAATTATGTAGTAAATTTACCCATATTTTCATAGAGCTCCTAGAGGACAATTGCGACACAGAAGAGTTCCAGAGCAACCCTAGAAAACTACGACACACCAGAGTTCTACCTCTACAGCACCCCCAGAAGACCAATGTGACACAACAGTGTCACCCCCAGAAGAATATTACGACAATGAGGAGTGCCGCAGCACTCTTAGGGTACTATCGCGACACAGAAGAGTTCCACAGCAACCCTAGAAAACTACGACACACCAGAGTTCTACTTCTACAGCACCCCCAGAAGACCAATGTGTCACCGTAGTGTGCCGCAGTACCTCTAAAAGATAATTGTGACACCGCAGTGTGCCGCAACACCCCTAGAAGACCGTTGTGACATCACAATGTGCCGTAAAATCTTTAGAAAACCAGTGTGACATTGCAGTGTGCCGTAACACCCATATAAGATCATTGTGACACCACAATGTGCCGCAAAACCCCTAGAAAACTAGTGTGACATTGCAGTGTGCCGTAACACCCATATAAGATCTTTGTGACACAACAATGTGCCGCAACACCCCTAGAAGACCATTGTGTCACCGCAGTGTGCCGCAGTACCCTTAAAATACCATTGTGTCCCCGCAGTGTGCCGCAGTACCCTTAAAAGAACATTGTGACAATGCAGTGTGCCGCAGTACCCTTAAAAGACCATTGTGACACCACAATATGCCACAACACCCCTAGAAGACCATTGTGTCACCGCAGTGTGCCGCAGTACCCATAAAAGACCATTGTGACACCACAATGTGCCGCAACACCCCTAGAAGACAATTGTGTCACCGCAGTGTGCCGCAGTATCCTTAAAAGACCATTGTGACACACCAAACATAGAAGACCATTGGGACACTGCAGTGTGCCGCAACAACCCTAGATGACCATTGAGACGTCGAAGTGTGCCGCAACAACCCTAGAAGACCATTGTGACATCGCAAAGTGCTGCGGCACTATGAGAGGACCATTACAACACCGCAGGGATTCCCTTTTAAAAACCACTACTCTAAACAAATAAGGATCAATTCAAAACTAACAACACTGCATGACATTTCCACCAATAGCTCGTCCGATTCCTTATCTCAGTCGGTAGCACGTTCATCTGCCTGATAAAGGGTTCCGGGTTCGATTTCCATACAAGTCCAAATAAATCATCATTGGCTAAAATGTTGTGTCTATTCTATAATTAGGCAAGATTGTAAGTTGAGTGGTGAGATAATACTTTTTTTTATTATTAGTACATACAACATAAAGTATATAAAATACAAATTCCAAAAGGCAGGGGCCTGGAAGGGTAGCTTTAGAGTAGATGTACCCGCAGTAGCGTCGAGAGAGATAGGAAAACCACGGTGATAAATAACATTTGCTAAACCATTCGCAGTCATCCCAGCTGAGATTCGAACCATAGCCTCCGCGCCATCGGCTATTCAGTCTATTTCACGCTTAACGTCTTTGACTGCATAACCACCGGTACGAGCATAATATAATTGATTAAGCGTATAACCCGAAAGGGTAGTAAGATGCGGTGCTAAAAAAATTATATAAATTATAATTGGTTGGTTCACTTAGTGCACATTAGATACCCCAAATAAAAACACAAATAATGTTGTGCACACCTCATCTCACACCCTCCCCTTCACCCTTTCCCACAAACCATATTATTCACATATTTACACAAATGGTGGGGGAGGGGGAGGAGAAGAGAAAGGTGGAATTGAAAGGAAATGTACCAATATTTGCATAAAATAATATAGGAAAATCATTCAGGAAAAATCAACCCTTAGTACACGGGGCTGGGATTCGAACCCTGATCTATAATCGTCAGAAAAACCAAGTGTGGTCAACACCTTAGTCCATGTGTTCACAGATATGAGAAATTAGTAATTAAATTTGAATTGAAATCAATGAATTAATATTATAGAGTCGACCTCGGTGGTGTTGGGGTAAAACTCTCACCTCAGGACCCAATGTTCGTGGGTTCAAGCCCAGCGATAAAAATCCGTAGCACAACTTCCTTCGGAGGGGAGGTAAAGCCCACATCGATTGGGGCGTATAAAAAATCCCTGGAAGGTAGGTAAAAATAAATTTCTGGGCAAAATTGGCAGGCCCTTTCGCTCTCGCTCATTGAAATTCTAATGTGCTGATATAGGCCTAATCAGTCGGTTCAGAAAGTGCACGTTAAACACCTCAAATAAAATAAAAATGTTATGGGAAGCTCTATAAAACACGTAGGTAATGAGGGATAGGGAGGGAGATTGAGAGGGGGCAACAAGAACGCGTTTCCCTCTTTTTGGAACAACTCCCTCACATCAATTCCTTGCGAGAAACAGTTGGGAGTTGGGTTTTTTTCTCATCTCAGAAAGAAATCTTCGCCCCAAGGCACGGCGCTGATATATAGCCGGGTGTTTTAATAAAAGAAATCTCCTCTAGCCTTGTCATTTGGTCAGTCGGTTTTGTCGGTGTGGTCATCCCCCCTCTACCTCCTTAAGCTTCTTGAGGGGGAGAGAGGGAGGGGAGGGAAAGCAGATGCAGGTGCCGAGAGGAACGTTGCTATGGTGACTCAAACACACACGCACACGACCAAACAACCATATACACACATATATACATATAAAAACTACCCTACTCTTAAATCAAACATTCCAAAAAAAATCACAAGTCTCCGGCAACAAATCATCGTGTTGCATACATACGGATGGTCAATAGAACATTTTTTATAACAAAAATTTTTGGCAAAACTAAAAAAAAAAAATCTTCACTTTAACAAAAATTGGAGAAAAAATGGAGGGATATGGGGTTGTATTGAATACTTTAGGTCATGAAGGTCCATCGTTAGGGTTCAAAGCAAGATTACCTTGAAGTCATTTACCTTGACCGGTTGAAAGAGCAGCTGACCAGTTAAAAATGGTACAGTTTGGCTTTGAAAAAATATATCACGTGGTTGAAAACCTCGGCGTTAAAAAGATCACTTTATATCTAGAGAAACAATTTGTTTCGACCCGCCTCGGTGGCGTAGTTGGCTAACGCGCGAGTCGTGTTTAGCTCGACTACTGAGGACGGGGAGATCGAGGTTCGAATCTCGGTCGGGTGAACTGGGGGTGGTTTTTCCTAAATAGTTTTCCACTCTCCCTCCACGCAACTGTGGGTTCACTTCCTCTAATTCAACCTTCCCAATTCCTAATCCATTAGCGTAATTGGTACTTAAAGCGTATAACCCGAACGAGTAGTAAGACGAATATCAGAATATCAGCATTTGCGTGAAGGTATAGTGAAAAAACGTTTAAGAGTGTACAAATGAGGTTTGATTTGTTTCCAGTGTTTAATTTTTTGTTGTAAAACTATTTGCATAAAATAACAAATTTTTGTTTTAAAATAAACAATATAGTGGACTTTATTTAACATTTTCACTGTCATCAAAAAATTCCATGGCGTCAGTCTGCAAGCGAGCTCTACCGACCGAGCGGTCACCTCGTGTTGGCGATGATAGAGCTCTATAGTATGTTATGTGGTCAGCACAGCGAACCTTCCATTGGTTAGTTCCAGTTTTCTAGACCAGGGTCGCTACCTATTTATTTAAGCAACTCCTCATTTGTCTCCACGAGGCTGAATTTGACCCCGTTCCAGACCCATTGATTCACAGATAAATTCTGGAAGCGCCAGGGATCGAAACCGGGACCTCTGAATATATATATATATATTTAAATTTCAGTAACCCCTAAAATATCTTCGCATACCCCTGTTTCTGTCTTCTGCACAACGTTATAGAACGATAGGTTGAAGAAAAGAGGAGCTTGGGAAGAAGGAGAATTCAAATATTAGATGACTTAAAGGAAAGAAGCAAATTTTGGGAGCTGAAGGAAGAGGCAAAGGACAGTGCGCATTGGCGGTCTAAATTCACTGACAAAATGAATTGATCTGTCGTAAGACAGAACATATAATAATAATACCCCGGTTTAGTAGCATTCACCTACACTCATCCAGATGAGAAGTAAGATACGGAGAACCCGCTTCTGTGGCCACATGATCTAACGCGCAACGCATGCAGTAGACAAGACTGTCGATGACGGGGAGGTCAAGGTTCGAATCTCAGGTGGGTGTACTGAGGGTGGTTTTCCACTTTCCTTTCACACAGATATGGATATACTTAATCTAAATATAACCTTTCAAATCATAAAACCATCAGCGTAATTATTACATAAGTGTATAACCCGATAAGGTAATAATAAGACGGGGTGCTAAAAAAAAAAGACCCCGAGAACGGAAGAAATATAAAAATGGACTCTCGTTTGATGATAACCATGACTGCGAAAAGACTAGAAACTTGTCGAGTACGAAGCGGGTAGCCATTCGGCCACAATCACCCCTCAATTTTGATAATCAAAGGCCACGATATAAAGAAAGAGAGAAAAAAAACCAAGCCCAACTCATTTTTATGCACCACAAAAACCCTAAGACTTTTTTTTCAATTGAATATTGAAAAAAAAAAGTTTTGTAATCCCTCCTCAAACACAGTCAGTAGTCGTGAGTCCCCGCGCCATTGTAGCGAAAACAGCGATTCCCTTCGGCCACATTCATCTAGTCGCGAGTGTTTTGTTGGCTCAATGGGAAGTGCTCTTTTACTAGAACCCCCCTTCCCCCTCCTTATCACCACCCCATCATCCCCTTCCATTCCCCACCCGACAAAAATATACAGAAGGATAGAATAAAAAAAGAAGGTTTTTATTATAGAAAAGCTAGCCTGCCGCACACGCTTCGCACACGAATCCCCCCCTTCTCCGCCCCTTCTCATCCTAGCCCCTCCCCTTGCCATATTACCCTCGCGGCGATAGTGCCCACGCGCTCAACTTTTAATGGGGTGTTTTAGCTGTCATCTCTTTTACCCCCTAAAATAGACCCTAAAAGTCCTCTCTTTTATACCCCTCCCCTTCCCACCTCAATACTGCTGATATCACGCTGTTTGACACGACTCTCCGGATATTAATGCGACGCGACATCTATCTATTTAAAGATTTCTTGTGTAAACCGGAACTCAAGAGGCGAAAACGTTAACTTAAAAGAGTCCAATAAGAGAAATACGAGATTAGAATATAATTATTTATATAACGCATTTTATGGAGCAGCCAACTAAGTAATACATTCATTTTATTGTGCGTATCTATCGTGTATTTTTTAAACAAACTTCACTTTACCAATCTACAACTTTAAAACTAACGAAACTGTAGGACAGATGGCATGGTGTACATTTAATTTAATTTATTTTATTGAGGTATTTAATGTGGACTTACTTTCTTAACCGACTAATTGTTTCACCGCACGAAAATTTCTATGGGCGAACGGGAAAGGGCCTATCAATTTTGCAGGGAAAGGTATTTTCACAAACCTTCCAGGCCTCTTTACATGGGACCGACGGTTTTGCTTTCCCTCCAAAATAAGTTGTGCCAACGATTGTCTATAAACTTGATATTATACTTCAAGTAGGTAGTCCGTAAGCGATTGACTTCACAGTAACAGATTAATATGTCCATAAAGTCCATATCCATAAGGTACGTAATCCATATGAGATTGAGCCCACATTAACAAATTATTCTGTTCACAAAGTGAATATCTATAAGCAAGGCCGTATCCAGCCAATAATTCCAGGTGGTGGTGGGGTGTTTGGTGGGCACACCCCCCAATTGCTGGAAGCTAGAAAAAATTCTAAATGATAATCAGTTCTAGACGCTCTTTGAAGTATTTTTCTTCATGGTAAAATAACCCCCTAGCTGCCGAAGGCTTGGTAAATGTCTAAATATTAAATTCTTTTTGAAGCTCTGTAAAGTGCTTTTTTTATGGTAAAATAACCTCCAATATGCCAAAAACTAGGGACATTTTTTAAATATTTAACACCGTTAGAAGCTCTTTGAAATGCTTTTTATGGTAACACAGCCCCCCAATTTGTATTTGTATCTTAATTTTGATATTGTTTTAACCATAAATCTTATATATAAAATTCTCGTGTCACAATGTTCGTTCCCGTACTCCTCCGAAACGGCTTGACCGATTCTCATGAAATTTTGTGAGCATATTGAGTAGGTCTGAGAATCGGCCAACATCTATTTTTCATACCCCTTAGTGATAAGGGTTGTCCACCCTTAACATTTTTCTATAATTTTTA
>CABFVX010000344.1:263660-280184 GCA_902151425.1 Timema shepardi
AATTGTATCCACTCGGAATGGTATCCATTCCGATAGTTTTGTAAAAAAACAGCTTTTGTGAAAAATCGGAATTGTATCCACTGGAATTATATCCACTAAAACTGGAATTGTATCCATTCGGAATGGTATCCATTCCGATAGTTTTGTAAAAAAAACTGCTTTTGTGAAAAACCTAGAAACACAACAATCAGACTTCCGATCGTTATATCATCCCTATGTGAAGGTAAAAGAAAGTCTAAGTTTGTGAATGTTTGGACCTAGCGGGGAATCGAATCCAATAGAATTGATTTGATAGTCAGAAGCTCTATATAAATAGCTAATACATATCTAACTCACTCTTACTACATAATGTGTCTAAAGCAGTTCTGGATCTAAGGCCACCATGTTGAAACGCCTCCCTTCCACGACTCCCTTATTACATCCCGCCCCTTTCTACCCCATATGTAAATTTCAACAATTCGTTTCATTTATTCTTCTTTCCCTTTTTATACATTAGCATTTTGATTTATTTTTAGGTTCCCCCACTATTTCGCCTCGACAAGCCAATCAGCGCACAGTAAAAAAGGACGAAAAATAAAAAGCAAAACATACACACACAAAAAACCACACCATTTTATACCACGTGCTTCAAAATGCTCCGTTCAAATAAAACAGACGCGGTGTAAAAGATAATTATGTAGACCCGATATTAGTGACGCATTCAACCAGTAAGCACTGTAGTCGATATGTGAGTGTGAGAAAAGAACTAGAGTAGTTATTTATTATTATTATTATTATTATTATTATTAGCACCGCGTCTTACTACCCGTTCGGGTTATACGCTTTAAGTACTAATTACTCTAATAGGATTAGGAATTGGGAAGGTTGAATTAGAGGAAGCGAACCCGTAATTTGCGTGGTGGGAGAGTGGAAAACCCTTTAGGGAAAACCACCCCCAGTTCACCCGACCGAGATTCGAACCTCGATCTCCCCGCCCTCAGCAGTCGAGCTCAACGCGACAAGCGCGTTAGCCAACTACGCCACTGAGGAGGGGTAATATTTGAATTAAAAAACAAATTAATCTTAAACAATATTCAAACAAACGGACCTCACAAAGAAACAAAACATACTATGGTCTATGGAGGATATATTTTTTATCCCTGCGTCTTACTACCTGTTCAGGTTATACACATGTATGATAATTGATCTAATGGGGTAAGGATGAGAAAGGAAGGAGAGGATAAGGATGAGAAGGAAGGTAATATACCCGCATTTGTGTGGAAGGAAAGTGGGAAACCATTTTTTTTAAACACCCCTGTAGACCCGACCGGGATTCGAACCCTGATCATCCCATCATTAGCAGGCTAGGCTAACACAAGAGTAACGCCTCAGACCATTCGGCCATTGTTTTAGTTCCCCCCCNCCCCCCCCCCCGCCCTCTCCCGCTCCCCATCTCATATAAAGTAACACTAAACCACGGAAAAGGAGTGGTCCCTTTTTAAAAAAAAAGAATATAAGGGCCTTCATGGGCGGGCTAGTGGCGTAGAGGTAAGGAATATCGGGCTCGAATCCCGGCTGGATGCACTGAGGGTGGTTTTCAATGTGGTACTTCAAACCTCTCTCCACGATAATGCGGGTCACTTCCTGTTACACCCTCCTATCCTTACCTCTTTGATTAAGTATTTAATAAACCGTGTGTTTTCCCTACTTTATAGTTATATCATATATTTTTTATTTATTTATTGTATGGCTTCGTCCAATACATTGTTTTAGTACTGCGTCTTAGTACCCGTTGATAACCAACTATATGTTATTTTATAAAACACACAACAATTTCTAAAGCACAAAAATTCCCTTTGTCTCTCAAAGCTGACCCATTTCTTCCCCCAACTGTTTGTTGCTAGCTATGGAGTATAGACTATCCCATGTCTTTCACTTGAAAGGTTACGTCATTCCCGGAAAGATCAAATCAATCGTTTTTGTCAGCCTTCGCGTGCCCTTCATGGAACTTCTTGAGCTTTTGATAAGGGCACCTTTAAAACACTATCATCACATCTACCCAAAACATGTCAGGGAAGTATTTTTAGACGAGATCTGACCGACAAAAAGTCGACATGTACTGCCCTCCGTTTACTCTGACAGTTAGAAGACTCGCCTTGAATGATTAAACTATTGTCATATTTTATAAGTAGGTTGCGGATTCTTAGGCACCAAAATGTTTAAAACAAGCATACAAATATGGAGTTTAGGCACCAGAATAGGCACTTAAGTAAAAACAAAAGTATACAACAGGCAATGAAAGATTGATTTTACTACCTACCATTTTATTACCTACAGCCAATTCACATTGAGCTGTTTTTTTTAGCACCACATTTCACAGCTCATTCGGTTTGTACGCATATGTTGTACTTATTACATGCTAGGAGATAGGAAGGTGGACCGTAGTGGAAGTGTATCTGCATTTGCGTGGAGGGAAAGCAAAAACCCATTTGGTATAAAAACAAAACAAAAGTACACTGGAGCTAGATTCGAAACCCAATCTCCCCTTCATCAGCAGGCCAGTCCACTACGATAGTGACGCCTTAGCCTATTCGACCACCGAAGTGAGTCACATGCTGTTAATCACAAGATACCCGCCTCTGTGGCGTAGTTGGCTAACGCGCTTGTCGTGTTGAGCTCGACTGCTGAGGACGGGGAGATCGAGGTTCGAATCTCGATCCATTAGAGTAATTAGTACTTAAAGCGTATAACCCGAACGGGTAGTAAGACGCGGTGCTAAATATTATTATTATTATTATTAATCACAAGATACTTTTCTAGATTCTCAGTAGTGAAATAGGTTATATTTTCAGATATGTTTTTTATGATTTGAAAAGCCGATATCAAGGAACATAATTTCAAATTTACCGTTTCCAAACAAGTTGAACTTTTCTCCAGCAATGGCATGCTGTTTCCTTCCAAGATGTCTGTCACTGCTCTCATTTCCCTCCAGCCGATGTACGTTATTGGAAGCTATTTAACAAGTGTCGATTTTCAAAACCTACTCCAAACAAGTACCTATGCGGCAAATTATAATTTCTAAGAACCTGGACTCTCTCTTTCAGCAAAAAATTTACTCTGTGATTAATACAGATGCCAAAGCCGAAATAGGCACTCTAAAACGTTTATTCATAAAATAGGCAATTATAGGCACTATAAAATTGACATATAAAACTCCAAATAACATGATATGCATATATAATCTCAACTGCCTATGGCCTACGATCGGGGAAAAGAAAAGACAAATAGGCAAAATCTGGCTCCTACTTATAAGCTGCACAATAATGAAACCAAACAGACCCAGTTATCTAGAGGATACTTTTCTAATAACTCATCTAATTTAAAACTCAAAATAACCATTCATGATTAAACTATATAAATTCAATTACTTATAGCACAATTTGATGATAGTAAAGGCGGAGTAATGGAACAGTACCTACCTTGTTGAAATAGATATAATAAGTCATATTTTCATGTAATTATAACATGTCACAATTAAACACGATTATGCAAGTAATATACATGGGGATGATGTTTGTTTGTGTGTGTGTGGACCGTGTAGTCCAGATGATTAATAAAAATAATAATTTTGAAGCTCTTTGTAGTTATTATTCTCAAATGGGCAAAGGTAGGTAACCTCCTATGAATATCCATCTAAAAAAAATTGCTAATCATACAGATAAGTATTGGGCAAAACAAAATATTTAATCAAAATAAGATATTAAGAGTCAAAATTAGGCGAAAAATTATTTCTTGGATTCCTTTTAAGATCAAAAACTTCAAATAAAATATTTTAATACAATATATTCTTGAAATAAAATGAAGCTAATTATCAATTATATATATATATATATATANATATATTTTTATATATATATATATATAAAGCAAGACAAGTTTGTATCGTTTTTTTCAAATGATCTCAATTGCATTTTAAAATAAATAAATGAATGTTAGTCCTAAGTATGGAAAATAATCAATTTAGTAGTAAATCTTACTGTTAATTAACTGGCCAGAACATGTGCCTTGAAACCACTTACGTAGTTTGGTCTTTATTAAAAATGAAGTCGATCGCATAGTTGGAAATAAAAATATATTGGATTGCTCTCACCAAATGTCTGGATCTCCAGGTAAAAAAAACCTCCATTTTCATTACCGCATTGCTCAGATGTCTTGCAACTCTCACACGTGATTTTCAGCTTAGGTTGAGCTTTGCATTCTTGTTGTTGTTTTTGGGTGTCCTTGACGCTTTAAAAAACTTTTAGTCGTAATATTTAACTATCATTTCACCGCACGTACATTTTTTGAACTCGAACTTGCCGCCGCCGGGCATCAGAGAGAGATATTCTCTTCGTTTTAAAAATATTACCCAGCAAACCTAGCGCGGCTCTTTCAAAATCCGAGCAAAACGCCAATCGAGATTACGGTAGCTCATTAAACTCGAAAAATAATTAGTTCTCTTAATGTGGGTAAAAATTTGGAAGTCATAATTAGAAAATAGAAGCTTAACCGAAGATAATTATAAATGGTCATAGTAAGCTTCCTTTAGTACCAAACTAGTTAAAATAGTTTGATTTTCATTTCCTTTCACGCAATGATATTCAGTTCTAGTTGGCCTCGCTGGATGGCAACACCGTCAGTTTGCACTGTCCAATACAAAAACGAAGACAAAAACGATGTTCAAATGCTTTCTCAATGCACAATAAAAATATCTTCGTTTCGTAGATAATGAAAAAATTAATTTTAAAATGAATGTATTGTCTTGGATGGTCGAAATCGTCGTCAAATTAATTATTTCAACGATATGAAATGTCCTTTTGGAGGCTATTGTTATATCAAAAACCCCAGGGTAACCAACTGCTACATCTGGCCACCAGAGCTCTTAACAACACAAAATAATATAATAAAACTCTAACTAAATATAATAGACGAACAAAATAGATATTAAATTAATTAAAATTGTTATAATGGTAAACTTAATATTGTATTTTGTGTTTATGACGATGATGGCTAATTTGTGTTAAAGAAACTAATAAAATCTATATTATAATAATAAAATATGTGGACCAATAAGGATAGATTTCATTTATGATTTGTTTAATTTGAATACTTGAATCTATCCAACTTTTGGATGGGCACCCTCGATTATCGAATTATAAATCGCCAGAGATAAACGGGATGAATAGCTATTATATCTTTAGAACAAATTATAAAGTATTGTATTACCAAAGTTACTTGAAATGTGTTAAACTTTATTTTTATTTTAAGATTATGGTTTTTCCTGGATATTATTATAATTATTGTATTGTGTGTCACTAGTCACTACCATTAGCCTTTATCCCATTTATTTGCCACTCAAATATATGTAATCACATTTTAAAAATCCAATACTTATACCATAGTATATAGAAATGCGAATACTTTATATTATTCTTTTTAGGACTTACGAATTCCAAATGTGTGGACATCTTATCAAAATCAAAGAAATATCCAAGGCTGACGTCCTCTTGCCATTATATGGAAATGTTATTTCAAACATGTAAATGCTTTATACTAAAATTATATTTTTGTTGAATATTAATGTATGTGCCGGTTGTATTTTTTCCAAATAAATTTATTTAAAATAAAAATATACCTACAAACAAATAGATTGAGCCAAAATACTTTAACGAAAGTAAACTAGATCACTCCCATTACGAAGTCATTACGGTAACACTATTCCCTTTATCATAAGTGCCTATTGTGACAATTGAATACATTTTTATATACTTTATTTGAATGTCAAATAAAAGATTTTTGCTCTCAATATACCGCCTCATTTTTCAATCGAATATCTTGTCTTTTTAAAATGAAATTTTATTTTAGCCTATAGACAAGTTGGTTAACTTGATTATTTTGTTAGAGCCGGCGCTATTTCAAAATTGTTAATTACTTAGTGAAACATGATTGAATTCAAAATAATTAATTGCAAACTATACATTTAATTTATAGATCCTAAATGAAATAGGTCTATAGCCTTCCAAGGTATGAACTAGGTTAAGAACACGTTTATACTAACACAATTACTGTATTATCTAATGTATTATCTGATGACAGGCAGAGCAGTGTTCTGGATGCATTGATAGTGGTTTTTCCTAAATGACTTCACAGTCTTTTTCTACGAAAATAAGGGTATATTTCCTCTAAATTAAAACTTCTTCACCCCCTACACAATCATTGTATGTATTCGGATAGCCTAAATGGGTAATAATATGTCGCATGGCTCTCTGGAACCCATATGAAAATAAATAATATGTCATACATAAATAAAAATATCTGGTACGAAACTTAAAAAGAGTACCTTTTAGGCAAATTTTCTTCTCTAAAAAGACTTTGAAATCACAAAATTCATACTATCACTAAGCCTACACTCACAAAAACAAAAAGTGGCAAATTCAATATTATATTAAATTTTTTTGTTATGGTGAACAATTAAAAACCAAACTCATCTAAGTGATGTAGGGACAAATATTGTGAACAACTTTTAAAATTGTACAACTGAAACTACATATATTATAGAGCCAATTAATGTGCAATAATATTCTGCAGTGACCACATTTCACTCTTTTTCACAATGGATGAATTTCTTTAAAATCGTTAACTTATATTTTATCAACCAAACGAAAACACGCTTGCATATCCACTAACAATTTTACATCCAGAAAACTCACAAGGCTACATTATAACTCAGCTCTAAACATAACATAAAGATCTGAGCTGACATACCCACAAGAAGTGAAATATTAAAATAAAGTAGTATACATTTTAAATAAAATAATGTATAACTGTATTACTAAGGTTTCTTTCAACCTCATTTAACCTCTATTACGATAAATACTTGCCTGACTTGCTCTAATATTGCTATCGTTCCATTTGCTAATAAATGAGAATCTCAATTAATATTCACAAAATAAACCATTAGACTTTTATTGTATAAGATGACATCATATCATAAGGAATCATGACTTGGTTTAGTGTGTCTATGTTTAGATTTTGGTGATTCGTCTAAATGTTGTAAAAATAAAATAATTTCAAATAAATATAGTTATAGAATCATTGAACTTGTCATTTCCTTTATAGTATTACATTTTTAATGATTTGTTATCTTAAGTGAAATAAATTGTTTTATATGATAAAGCTCCAAATTCCCAAAATATTGGAATATCATCTACCACACATAAATATTATTTTAAACTCATTTATGTATTTTCATTTGTTATAGGTAATTGAGAATGGAAGAAGAACAATTGGATCCTAATACATTTGGTATTATTACCCTTCTTCAGCCACGTCACATACATAATGTGAGCCAACATGTTTTTTAAATATACTGTTGAAATATAAGTCTGACAATCTATAACACAATTTGACTTTCAGCCTACAAATGAGTACAGAAATTTTTCAATTAACTAAGGGATGGAAAAAAACCTCTTTTTTTACTCTATTTTACTTACTTTATCTAACTTGAGCTATTATTTCTTCACATATTCAAAATAGCTTGAATTTTTTCCAGGATTCCAGTGTTTTTATTACAACCTTTGCTGAAAGAGGATGTGTAAGTATAGTAAACATTTTTTTTTACAAATGTTATGAATGTACTAACCACAAAAATTAGTGCCAGCAACCGTGCATGCTGTAAAACAATAGGGGGCCTATGTCCTTAGAGCTCCCAATAGGTACTGGTGGCCACACAAAGGCGGCAATTTTGTCTTGTCTGGTTTGCTGGTGAGGCTGGGGTTTGAATAATATCTGGCTAAAAGGATATTTTTTCCTAAATGATTTCCTTATCTACCTCCATGTAAATGCAAGCACACTACCTCTGAATTAAACTTTCATAGTCCTTAACATATTAGTGTAATTAGTACATAGGCATATAACCTGAACAGGTAGTAAGACACAGTGCTTAAAAAAACTATGAAATATACATGTACTACTATAATTTATATAAAAACTTTTTTGTATAATGTGTTAATAAGGTTTTAATTTTTTTATTTAACCAACTGCAATTTCTTAACTAAGGATGCACTGCAAACTGTATCAATATCATTTGCAAGAATACAGATAATATTGAGCATCCTTTAACTTAAAATGTACAACTTCTAACAATCAAACCTTTGATAAAGACACGAAGAAAAATATTTGGTTGCAACAAATATACATAAAACCTATTTATTTAAACAACTTTAAAACTTGAATAAGTGGTCTTACATATCAAACTGGAAATAAACACATTAAGGCACCATTTTTAAGTGCTAGATTACTATCACTGAAAGCTTCCACAATTTTCCGATTTAAATCCAAATGGATATCTTCAAAATGTAGACCTACCTATTTTACCTAATATAAATTTGCTTTGAAGTACACTAGTATCAATATGTCCCAGACTTTAATAGCCCACAGATGTTTAGTGATTAAAAACAATAATAATTATTTAACTTAGTTAACCACTAAAAAAATATATTTTGACGGACCTTGCAATATTATTAGTAAATATTTGAACAAGCATGAAAGCCAAAGTCATGATGAAAAAGTGAGGAAGGGCAAGAAGGGAAGGGTAAGGACATTAAAACAAAAATAATGGTTGTTGTTGCGAAAGTTTAAACACAACATTTAGGTACATTCATTTAAGAAAGAGCAAAAAAAAGTTTCTAACATGTAGGCCTATCCAATATAAATTGTGGTGCGTTTACACACCAATTTTATGGTTCGAAAAGGATATTTGTTCCAGCAACTTGCTATGAATTGGCTCCGGTCTGCGGACTTCCATTTTGAGAAGACCTGATTTGGACATTGATTACAAACCACATCAAGGCCAAGATTTCAAACCTTGTGGGGGCACAAATATATTCATAATGTGGTGTGCAAAAGTAGGCTGGGGGAGGGGAGGTGGCGCGTTAATTTAAGAGGGCACTGTGAAATTCATTAATACACCATTTTTTCAAACCTTATTCCAAAGTATAAATAATTTTTTGGCATCTCATTTATATTGAAACATATTTTTTAATAATACACCATAAATTCCTTTTCAGCCTCATGATGTAGAATTTTGATATATTTTATTTTTCATAAAACCTCTTTAACCTTAACCTGTCCCCCACATTACATTTATTTTGTAGGCCATGTTTACTGTACAAAGTATTTATATAGTACTACAATATCTAGCTAGCTAGCTCTATATTAATTCAATTTTACTTTGTAGGGAACCCATTTCATTGTCAGAATGGTCTAAGACATCACTCTTTCAATAGATTAGAACAGGGCTGTAGTTGAGCCAGGGCCCTCACACTTCTTTTACCAGTTGGGGCACCGCTCTGGTGCTTTAAAAGTAGAAAGGTTTAATATGATACAGTGTACAGTATGAATTATCGATTCAATGAAATCCAGATCAGGGGAAGAGTAAAAGAAAGTATAAAAGCAGCTGAGTGTGGGTAATTCCACAGCAGGGAGATTACTGAGAATTTGCAACACCAATCATTATTATGGGCAATTTAGGAGATAGATGTTTCTCAACTATTCCAATCTGTTGAATGAAAGAAAGGGAGGATAGTGGAAAAGAATATCCCAAAATGTTGAAGGATTTTTAAATAATGACCTCAGACCTGTAGCTAATTAATATGGAAGTGACATATGGCAAAGAATTCATAAACAACCTTTGCGACTATGTAGACTGTGGAGACCCGCCTCAGTGGCGTAGTTGGCTAACGTGCTTGTCGTGTTTAGCTCGACTGCTGAGGACGAGGAGATCGAGGTTCGAATCTCGGTCGGGTGAACTGGGGGTGGTTTTCCCTAAATGGTTTTCCACTCTCCCTCCACGCAAATGTGGGTTCACATCCTCTAATTCAACCTTACTAATTCCTAATCCATTAGAGTAATTAGTACTTAAAGCGTATTACCTGAACGGGTAGTAAGACACGGTGCTAAAAATATAGACTGTGGAGGAAGACGTATTCCAAAATCTCTTAAACCTCTAGCAGAATACTTAAAATCAATTCCTTGTAGTTGTACTGAGTTGGAATGTAATTTTATTGTAATTAATTAAATAAATACTCCTTATGATGCTTATAAGCCATAATGCATCATTATTATTATTAATCAAACTAAATTGACCGACTTTGAGGAAATGGGTTCTACTACCATACTTTCAGACCTGGTTGCGTTATCGGTCAGCTGTTGAGACAAAATTGCGTCATTTCAGTGACAAAGCTGTTCTAAAGCATAACATAAATGAATTTGCTTGTTGCTTTGAGAGTTATCATTAAATTCATAATTTGGGTTATATTTACATTATTTATTTACATCTGGTCTATATTAATTAAAAATATTCATTAATAATATTATAAATGTTATTCGTTAAAATCCCATTAAAATTGTATATTTAAATGGTTTAGATATAGGGATTCTTTAAATTATGACCACTCAAGTGCCTTTTTCCTTAGGACAACACCACTGGGCTGGATTGTTGATGACTGGGAGATCAGGGTTCGATTCCCAGTTGGGTGTAATGAGGATGATTTTTTTCTAAATGGCTTTCCACTCTTGTTCCACACAAATGTGAGCACACTTCCTGTTTAGTTCAACCTTCATCATCCCTAACACACTAGCATAATTCGTACCTACGCATACAACCCAAACGAGGAGTAAAACGGGGTGATAAAAATAAAACTTTGAAGTGTTTTAAAACTGTTACAGTTCCTCAACATGAGAACACAGCTAAGTACAATGCCCACCTTCTTAGTTTGGACACTCAAGTTCAACATTGGCCTGGGTGCCATATGGAGATTCCCAATGAATGCATACATGTTTGGCACAGGTGAATACATTAACTTTTAGGTGCTTCAGGTGAAACTGAGCTTTATCAGCACTTTCAATGTAAGTGACAGTAGAATTTGACTTATAAAGGATAGATTGTGCATTGATTCTTTATTTCACTTATTTAAGATATTTAACACACACTTTCTGAACCTACTGGTTATACCAGCACACGACTTATAAATTAACTTAGCTCTAGAACAGACACAACATCCATCTCCCTGGCTGTTAATTTATCACTTTGGAAAGCAAAACCCACATTTCACTAATGATACATTTTTTGGCCATGCCAGGGGTCAAACCCAGGACCCTTAGCTCAGTATACAGATACACTACTGACTGAGCTAATGTGCCACACTACTAAAAATCTCAGTATTAGACCACCACCTCAAAGTTTCTCATGGGGTTAGTATTGGAAAAAAGATTAAAATAATTCAAAAATGGATAGAGCAGTCAAAATTATTTTAAATTAACCTACTTTGGTGATCACATGGTCTAACATGTCACTCTCTAAACAGGCAAGAACCTGCTTCGGTGGCTGCATGTTTTAAGGTGTCACTCTCGTGATAAGACTAGCCTGCAGATGACAGGAAGATTGGGGATCGAGTCTCGGTCATATGTACTAGGGTTGTTTGTACAAAATAATTTTCCATTCTCCTTTCACACAAATGTGGGTGCACACACTTCCTCTAAAATTCAACTTTCCTCATCCTTAGCACATTAGCATTAATACATATGTTAGTAGGGCACAGTGCTTAAAAAAAGAGCGAAATTTCTGAAGACAGCGAGATCTAAGTTCAAATCTTTGTTGGGAAAACTAAATATAGTTTTTCCTAAATGATTTTATTTAAATGGATCTATACTCTCCTTCCACACAAAAGTGGGTATATTTCCTCTAAATTCCACCTTCCTCATTTCTACAACATTAGTGTGTTTAATTGTATATGAATGGAACCTGAACAAGTACGGATATATTGTGAAAAATAAATAAATTACAAACAAGAACCTTATGTTCCATTTAAATTACACAGTACAAATCCAAGATAAAAAACGAGTAATAGGCAGAGCTAGATTTGCACCAGTTAGTGTCCTTGCTTCTGTCTGAGAAGGTGAAGATTTGATCCCACAGTTATTTGTCCAATTTTTTGTCTTGGTGAACACTGGTACACTTCCTAATGTTCATAATCTCATCCTGTTGCCTTAGATTAAATAGTACTACCTATAACAAGCACACTGGCACTAAGGATTAATAATACAAATAAATTAAATAAATTTGATACACCACAGTTGTCCATGCAGAATTTGGTTTGAGTCAAATTTCTTAAACCCATTTAAGTTGTTGAACAGTCTTAGATCCATGTCGAGTCTACCGACTGTGTTTTATTCTAATACTCTAAAATTGACCTTCCTCAATCTTCACCCATATTAATGTAGTAATTATTAAATAATAAATCAAATTAATTGTATATCAAACTGTCAAACCAGTATAAATTATATTAATAAAAAAACTAAAAATATTTAAATATCTTAAACATCTTATTTCAAGAATTAAATCCATGGAATAAAATCCTGATAAAAATAGAGCACCACATAAAGCCAAATTAGAAACACAAAAACATAAAGAACTTAAAGGCATTTGAAATATTAAATTACCTATACAACAAATATCTTGGCAATCTTTAATATTATGAATATAAGAACCAGCACATATAAATAATAAAGCTTTAAATAAAGCATAAGTTAAAAGATGAAAAAAAACTATGTTATCAAAACCTATTGATAAAATTCTAAGTAGAATTCAATGCACAAAAAACAAAAATCTTAAATGGTTGTTTGTACTCAAAATAAATCCTAAGTCTCGATCGTCCCGGGTTTTTCAAACTGATCATTTTGTTTTAAAGCCAAGTATGATAATGCTCACATAACACTATCAGTTCTTTGTTTTATTTTCAGTCAAAACTTCACTAAGTATTTAATGTTTCTGAAAAGCTTTGTGTTTCATTGTGTTCTGTTTAGAATCAGATTGTGGAGGTATAATGTTGAATCCAGAGTATTGGTTGCCTAACTACAGGGGCATTGATTATCGCCATCAATTAATGGTTGCTTATTATAAGGGCTTGAACTCTCGAATCCTTAAGGATATTTGAGATTAAAGAATTCAAGACTCAAATCCTTAAAAAAATTTTTTTGTTAAATCTCTCAAGCTAAATTTGTTTTAGACTTCTAATACTGATTATTGGTGGTTCAGAACCAATTAAAATTATAGGATGAACCCAACAACCAGGACCCAGACCAGTAATTTAATACTTAACTCAATGTATGAATCTTATAATTAATTGATTATAAAAAAAGAATGTTAACATTTAGCTAAGATTTGTATTTTCTATTATTTTATTATATATAAATTTCCTCTTATGTTCATAATTTTTTACAAAATTTTATTCTGATTTGAGGTTAGGGATTTGAAGGTAAATTGGAGATTCGGATTCTGGATTTGTAAAATAGTTGATTCGACCAAACTCTACTTACTATCCACGATAATTTCATAAATGGTTGTTTCAGAGTCTTACATAGCCACAATCAAGCTCCCTGTGCGTCAGGCAATGGATTATCATATTTGAGACTGTTTCAAATCAGAGTATAGTTGAAAATCTATTCACTAAGTGGAATCAGCCATGGTATAAAATATGTTTACTTTATTGTGCCTGGGATTCCAGATACTGATTAGCACCAAATTGTGTGTGAAGCTCCCATAAAAATATCAATTAAAAACAATCTCAAAGCTGTGTTATAAAGGTATTATAATTTTGGTTAGTGTAATATATTTAATGTTCTGTAAAACTTATTTATTCATGCTACTTTTGTATTTTAAATTATAGTGGAGTATAACCCAAATGGGTAGTAAGATGGAGTGCTAAAAAAATAATGGAATATTTTAGTCCAATTTTCATAGGCTCATTTTAGAAAATACAAACTTTTTTGCAGTCAACAATGATTACATTTTAGTATATCATAAAGTTATTTTATAGGTACCTATTGATAATATAATTCTAAAGTGAGAGCGGTATATCACATAACTTGATTTATGATTATGTGAAAAAGGCCTCCCTATGAAAATTGGACTTAATTTGCTTATAATTCTGTCTCATAAAAATTAATGATATCAACAATTTTCACAGGTTCTTTCTTGGCAGCTTATATCATATGTATGCTCGTGATTGTGTATCCACTCTACTTGTTAGAGGTCTCCTTGGGTCAAATCAAGACATCAGGTCCAATGGAAGTATTTACTGTGTGTCCACTTCTTGAAGGTATTAATATTATGATGGTAATAGGCCGTTATTGGTCTTGGAGTGAACAAATAATTATTTTATAGGCCTAATATCTAATTAAAATAAGTGTAATAGAATTGTAGAAAAATTAAGTACAAGTAAGAGTAACCATAAAACACACAACAAACAACACTTATTTACAAACACTTCATATGTTATGTGTTAGTTTGGTGTTTTTATTCTTATTTGTGCTTTTTTTTCCCACAGATTTATCAAAATTTGTATTGTCTGCATTATTATCAAGTATTTTAAGAAGTTTCTGTGTTTTTTGGCTCTTTATGCCTACAGTTCTTCACAGATTTGAATCAAATTTGATATGATTGCTTGGGACTCTAAGAAGATTTTTTATTTAGAGAATAGAGAGAGTAAAGGACAAAATAATAGATTATAACCCATATTGCTGCTGCTCATATAATCATTCTATTAATAGAGTGAATTGCTGGTGTTGGGAATATCATGGTTTGAATCTCAAGTAGAGGTTTTTTCCCCCACCTAAATAGTTTACCAATCCTCCTCCACAAAAATTTGGGTACACTAGTAATAAATTTAACATACCTCATCCCTAGCTAAATAATGTAAACACGTGAATAGCTCAGATGCATAGTAAAATGCGGTCCAAAAAAAAATTACATCTGGACATAGATCAGTCTTCGAGACCTTTGACTTGGCATGACATTGCTCTACCGATGAGCTACCCAGGCTTGTTCAGTGCCCAGGGTCATATATCACTAATTAATTTCAATCAGATGAGGATAAACTTGAACAATTCAGCACCTATACCATCATTGGCGCACTAAGCCAAAACTCCCGGTGTCTCATGTCCAGGTGACGCTCTTCAACTAATTGAAAAATAATTTACAAAACCTAAACTTTTTTTCACCAACAGATATTTTTGAAAACAATTTTATTGATTTTGAATATATTCCACTACATAATAGAAAGCTAAGTACAAAATAAAGAAAAATAGATAAGATCTTCCAAAAATAATATCACTCTCAGACATTTTTCTAATTTCTTATAAAGCCTTTAAAACACATTAAAAGTTTGAGTAACATTCTTGAATATTTGTAGAGATTCAAACACATTTAAACATGTAATTGTTCCTTTATACATTCTATTTTGAGTGAATAAAGATACTATATTAACAGGTCACTCTCACAATAAACTAGATTGTCGATGCAAGGGAGAATGGGGTTCTAATCTCTGTCAGGTGCACTGAGGGCGGTTTTTCTTAAATAGTTTCCTGCTCTCTCTCCCAGCAAATATTTACATCAGCATAATAAGTACATATAAGAATAACTCAAATGGGTAATAAGATACAGTACTAATATATATATATATATATATATATATTTACAAACATTAGGATATTATTATTATTATTATTAGCACCGCGTCTTACTACCCGTTCGAGTTATACGCACTTATGCTAATGTGTAATGGTAGGGTGATTGTGAGATGAAATGGAGGACCTACAGTTTAATGTGGGATCCGAACCACGGTGGAGGCCTGGCATTTCACACATTCACAAGTTGTGATTAATACACGTCTTGTCAGAGGTGATGGAAGGGTTTGGTAATCAGATAAATCTGTGCTGGGATCGAGGATTGAACCCCGGAAGGCAGCAAAGGACACCTTACCCCTAGACCACCAGGTCACCCGAGGATGTTATTGTTGTCTTCAATAAGAAATTGGTAGGGTGAGGAGGGGTGAAATTAATTTATGTGGGGGTGTCAAATACTTAATTGTGATCCTAAAAATTACAATAAGAAAATATTAAATACTTTGAATTATTTCCTTGATAGGTATAGGCAGCTCTATGTCTTTAATGTGTGTCATCCTCCCATTGTACCAAAACGTGTTAGTGGCGTATGGGATCTTCTTCATGTTTCCCGGAGAGCATCATCAAGATGTTAAATACAGTAATGGAACAGACAAGAATTTTTGGTATGGGTATTTTGCTTTGCATTTTTATTATAGTTCTATTTTTAATGTTTTTTTCAAAATAACCTTTCAACCTTGTTTTGGTTTAAGTTAACACACATAAATAGAAAGCTCTCATAATACTCAGCAAATCAGCCAAACTGGACTTGTGGATCCCTTTGGCGGGCAAGACCATAGCCAGCCAACAATTTCAGGGGGGTTTGGTGGGCACATCACCCAATTGCCGAAGGCTAGGGAAAATTCTAAATATTAAACACCTCTAGAAGCTCTTTGAATTGCTTTTTATGGTAACACAGCACCCTCATTTATACTTGTATCTTATTTGAACCATAAATAAAGCCATATATATTTTGTTCATAAAATTTTGAAAGGGGGGGGGGGG